>JAGKTI010000098.1:60224-75480 GCA_018397915.1 Birgus latro
GGGGGGGGGGGGGGGGGGGGGGGGGGGGGGGGGGGGGGGGAAGAGATGACAGTATTTGTGTGTGATATCGTGTGCTGGGTGTTTTTTTGATGTTCCTTCGTGTGTGTGGATGTGCTGCCATGTAGTGGATGTTGTGGGTTTGTGAAGGCTGTGGCGAGAATTTGGGTGCCTCTCATGTCTAGATGATCCTTGACTTTGAGGACTTTGGTTTCTTGGTGTAGGTGGTCTGTAGGTGTAGTAGCTGTGCATCCTGTAATTATTTTTAGGGCCTTGTTTTGTATGGTTTGAAGAGTGTTATTGTGTGTTTTAGTGAGGTTAGGAGCCCAAGCAGGGCTTGCATAATTCATCACTGAACGTATATATCGTGTGTATACTATGGTGGTGGTTTCTTTGTTGTGTCTAAATGTTGTATGGGCAATTGACCTCAAGGCATTGAGTCTATGTGTTAATTTATTTTTGATGTTTGTGATGTGTTGTTTAAATGACATTGATGTATGTTACACAAAGGATTTTTTTTTTGTGTGTGTGTGTGTGTGTGTGTGATAGGGGAGTGTTGTTTATGGTGAGGTGTGGAACGTGACTGTGTTCTGCCGTCCAGTTTGTGAGAAAGGTCGCTGTAGATTTGGCTGAGGCTATTTTGAGCCTGTTTGTAGTGAACCATTCGTGTAATGTGCTGAGGGATGTGTGAGGCCTTGTTTGCGTCTGGTGTGTATGTGTAAGTGTTTTGTCGTCTGCATAGGAAGCTATGTGTATCTGTGGTGTGTGGGGTGTGGGTATGTTGTGCATGTATAGGTTAAAGAGTGTAGGGGACAAAACAGGTCCTTGGGCAATGCCATTTGTGAAGATTCTTGTGTTCGATGACTGACTGGCAAAAGTTATATGTGCACATCTGCCTGCTAAGTAGTTTGCCATCATCAGTTTGCTAGTTTTCCACGTAGAGTCCTAAGGCTGATAATTGTAGGTCTGTCAAAAATTGCTGAGCACTAATCCAACCCCTTTTGTAACGTACTGTAAATGATTCCTACCGAATCAGAACTAAGGGATGAGGTGGTGGGAAAGAAGATCCTGCCCACTCACCAGGTCTGTGAGGGGACTCCCTCCCCAGCCACTTCTCCACCTCCCTCTGGCTGATTGGATACAGCCAGCTCTGTCCCCTCCCACCCAAACTACCCACCAGTACCACATCTACATCGTATTGGGTGTGTGTGTGTCTCATCCCCCATCATCCCCACCAGAGACCTCCCACCCCTCCTCCACCTCCCGCCACATCTCCTTTCATATAGAATGACTCAGTAATTTCCCTGCTGTGATCACTTTGTGTGTGTTTCCTCCCACCATAATACCCCCACTCCACATTGGGGGTGTGCCTCATCCCCCCTCACTCCCACTAGAGACCCCCCACCTCTCCTCCATTTGTCTCCACACCCCCATTCATATAGAATGGCTCAGCAATTAGGGTGGAGTCAGAGGCTTTTTGTCTCATTAACTCTCCTCCTCTTACTTCCTTCAACCTCTGTCTCTTCACTGCAGTGTTGCATCTTTATCTCTTTTCTATCATTACGTCAATGGTCACTGCTCCTCTGAACTTTCTGCTTGCATTCCCTCCACCTCTACGTCAGGCGCGTAGCACCCGTCTAGCAGCAAACTCTTATCCCTTTTCTGTCCAGCTTTAATGCAAGAGTTAACCGTTACTCCCAGTCCTTCATTTATGAAACAGGTCAACTCTGGAACTGTCTTCCTCTGTCTGTATTTCCTACTTCTTATGATCTTCAGTCTTTCAAATGCAGTGTGTCCAGGCATCTTGAAATGAACGGATCTTGAATTTGTCTCTCTTTTATATTGTTTTTGTTTTTCTTGGAAGGAACGGTTTGCGGGCTCCTGGCCTTTGGTTCCTTCTTCCTTGCATTAAAAAAAAATATATATATATCCCTGCTGTGGTTCCTTTGAGTGTGTTTCCTCCCACCATAATACCCCCACACCACCTCCCCTGCATTGGGGGTATGTCTCATCCCCCCTCACCCCATCAGAGACCTCCCACCCAACTCCACCTTCCTCCCTCCCAGTCCTTTTTCCAGAATGTGGCACAGGAATTTCCCTGCCATGATTAGCCTGTGTCTGTGTACTCACCATTTTTTTTTTCTTTTTTATGCGACTCCTGCTCCTAGTTTCTTCAGTGGAAACATATTTCACATTGATTTCATTGATTTTGGTAAGGTTTTTTAGCAAAAATTAGTTTGACAAATTTTTCAAATTTGGAAAAAAAACTCTTGCTTTTTTTTTTTCTTCCCCACCCCCCTACTCACGCTGACTCCTACACCTAGATTCATCAACAGAAACATATTTTACATTGATTTCATTGATTATGGTAAGATTCTTTAGCAAAAATTAGGTTTCCATCGGTTTCCTGTTTTCTCTCGTACCGTGATGGGGAACTTTTATAATATTTGACAGGCAGTTTTGCTGTAACCATTAGGCTTAAGGGACTGAGACTAGCATTTTCAGGTGTGTAAGTTCAAGCTCTTCAAGTCTGTTAGAAAAAATTGTACCTTGGCGAAAGTTGAAAAATCGACTCCAAATTGCGGTTGGGCTGAAACATTGTTTCAGAAAAATGCAGTCCTTAGGGGTTAAGAGAACACTTGGATGAAAGAGTAATTTTTTTTCTGATTAGCAAACATTTTACTTTACACCCACACACCGATATCCAGCAGTGTTATGTACCAGTGGGAGTGTTCGATTAGCGAGTATGTCGGATATCGAACAATTTTTCCCGTAAGATACTGAACAAAAGCCAGAGATGCATTTTAGACCCAAATATACCTTATTCAATCAGTAGAGACTGACAGAGAAACACCATAGGTAATGTTATTTTCCGTATAAACAATACTCTTGCTAAAAAATGGCACATCAAACATCAAATGCAGGAGGGTAATGTGGTGGGATGTGTGGTGTTCAACACCACTTCAGGGCAACTGTGTTACAGTGACCAGTGGTGTGCATTGCAACCGAAAAAGGCCCTTGTGCAATCCACAGTTCACTACCATGAGCAATTTTACTACTATTTAGCTTGCACAATGTCACAAAGAGCAAGTGCAACAACCATTTGCGTACATTTGTGGGAATTACTGTAAAGTATTGAGATATTTAACTAAATTAACATACTTCTATCTATCTATCTATCTATTGCCAGACGCCTCAATCCTGAACGGGGTGGCCACAAACAAATCGCCTCCGTGTCACTCTGTCCCCTGCCATTTCACTACCACGCTCCCAACTCACGCCCCCCTCTCTCATTAACATACTTGATTTTATTTATTGTTATTATTTTCTATTTAATTTTTATTATTTTTTTTATTATTTTCATTTTTTTATAACAACCCTTGACTTAACCTTCATCATGGCTGCCAGCAGGGCTGGGACTAGTTTCTGCCATCCCTCTCTCGATCATTTCATTTTCACAGTCAGAAATCCCAGAATGCTCTTCCTCTGTCTCTAGCTGCCGAGACTGGGTGGTACAGCGGGTACTGGAGGCATTTATTACTGACTAATTATTTACTGTGAAATAAAGTGATTCAATTCACACACTATGGTGGTAGGACTGGAGAAAGGCGTTGTTAGCTGGTGGACGTTCAAACTGAGAGGTGAGCAGAGGGACAGGGAAGCGAAGGCTGTGATGTTGCCAGTTTTCCTTTTATCTGCAATTCAGTTTTCTCAAGACTTTTTATTACTTATAATTTAATATAGATATGCAATAGCATATGCAATTCCTTCCAAAAATAATTAAAACATATTATTAAATCAAATATCCATAGCCTAACAAATTATTAGGCTGTGGTTATTTGATTTAAATACTGTAATATGTTTTAATGATTTTTATAAGGAATTGCAAATGCTACCCATAATAAATAATGTACTTTTTAATTTATTAATAATCATAATAATTTAGAAAATGTTAAAATACATTATCTCAGTTGAAGCATTTTAAGAAATATAAATGATAGTACCCTCCCCCCGACAATCCAGAACCTTTGCGACCAGCCCAAGCCTCCCCCATCCCTCGTCCAGCCATGCAGGTAGCTCCCAAGACCATGTGTCCTGCAGATTGAGCACTGCACGATCCACAGGACAGATTTGCACTTGTGCACCTGCTTTTTCATGTGCAAGAGCACAATATTGCGCAAGGTCTTGTGCAGTGGTCAGTGCACAAATGATATTCAACTGAGTGCAACAGTGCGCACTTGCGCATTGCGCAAGTCATTGCGCACCTGCCCAGCACCGACAGTGACAACCAGACAGACAACTGGCAGCCCACCAAGTGGAGGTGGGGGAGGGCAGGGGGATGGGGAGGGAGACAAGCAGGGGTGGGGGAGAAAGAGCAGGTGGGGGGACAGGGAAGGAGACAAGCCAAACTGCTCTGCTACCCCCCTCCCTTTTCACTCACTCACTCGCTCACGTACTTACCACACACACACACACACACACGCATGCAGACACACACACACACACACACACACACACACACACACACACACACACACACACACACACACACACACGTCTCCAACAGAGACGGAGCTCTTTGTGGATTATGGGGAAATAATCGCCGAATCAGCGGCGAAAATGAAACAAGCCTATTGTGATCGTGTGAATGATTACGTGAGTGATGGTCCCATCTGATATTAGTGAAAGAATCACAGATTTCAATCAAACAAGAGTTCAAAACGCAGTGGAAGTAGAAAGTTTTCGTAGGTTGCATCGTGGCGGAAGGAGGTAGTTCGTTGTTTACATTTGGTGGCGGTGAATTTGCGGGCTTCTCCAGTGATGTTAAGGGTAAAGAAAGTACTAAATTGAACCAAACAAGAGTAGCAGGAGTGGAGAAAATGGCAGTGAGGAATGGCCAGGAGTTAAAAAGGGTATGGACAATAATTAGAGAGTTGCAGGAACGGACCTTAGAACAGGAGAAAGAGATTAAGATAATTCAGACCAAGTTGGACAACATCTGCACACACAGTGCTGAACAAGAAAGGCAAGTTACAGAGTTGAAATTGAGTAATGAATCTGCCTCAAATGAAGTAAAACAGCTCAAGAGGAAAAATAAAAGGTTGGAAGAAGAAAGGGAATGGATGAAAAGTAAACTAGATGAGCATGAATCAAAATCTAGGATGGAAAATGAAAACATTAAGGAAATCAAGGAGCAACACAAGGGGTGGATGAAAATTCAAGAGGAAGGAAATATAAAGTTGAAAGAGATCATAGAACAACAAAGCAATGAAAAGGTGGAATAGGAAGTGGTTAGGATACTAAGAAGTAGACAATCTTTAGTCAGGGATGTAGCAGTCAAGAAAAAGTGCATGATAATTTCAGGAGTAAAAGAAAAACGTATGGCAGTGAGATCAGAAAGGGAAAGAGAGGAACTGAGTAAGGCTAAAGAGATGGTATCAGTAGTTATGGAGGGTAACAGAGATGCTAAAGAAGAGATTGAAGAAGTGTTTAGGCTACGAAAGAGCGAGGAAGGAGGGGTGAGTCCACTTAAGTTTAAGTCTCAGGTAATGGTCAATGAAATCATCAACAGAACATGGAAATTATCAGACATAGAGGAATTCAAGAATGTTTGGATAAGAAGAGATGCAAATGAGGAAGAAAGAGCAATAATAAAGGAGCTAGTAATGGAAACAAAGGCAAAAAACTAACAGAGAATGGAGGAAGAGAAGACAGTGTTCTGTTGGAGAGTCATGGTTAAGGAAGTGGTACCAACAGAGAGAGAGAGAGAAAAGAGGGAATAAAGAACAACGAAAAAAGTTGGAAAGTGACATATACTAATGGTGATGGTTTAATATCGGCAAGGTTGGAAATCAACGATTACTTGAGGGTACATGAACCAGATATTATGTGCTTTGTAGAGACCAAGTTAAGAGAGGATATTGATATCCATATCGGAGATGGTAAATACAAACTGTGAAGAAGAGACAGAAAAGAAAAAAATGGGAGGAGGAGTGATGATAGCAGTGAAGAACAACAACAATGTGGAACTGGGAGAGGGTAGGGCTGAAGTGATAAATATGAACTTAGAAACTGGAAAGAATGGTAAGAGAAACATCGCATTGGTATATATTCCCCCTAAGACAAGGGCATATAATGTTGATGAATACCAGATGTTGTCAGACATGGTTAGATATCTACAGAAAGTGATTGAGAAAAGCAGCAACATAATTCTGATGGGTGATTTTAATTGTAAAGAGGTGAACTGGGAGGAATGGGACTCAGGAGGCAGTGAAGATTCATGGGTCACTGTATTGTTATATATAGCAGTGAATAATGTAATGACCCACTGGGTCAAACATGAGACAAGATTCAGAGGTGATGACATGCCAGCAAGACTAGATTTACTGCTAACCAAAGAACCTGACATAACTGAATCTTTGAAATATCTATGGCACATAGGAAAAAGTGATCATGTGGTCATTGAGTTCCAGATGATAATAGGGGACATGGTGCCAAGAGATGAGTTTTATAGGCAGGGAAGATACGACTTTAAGAAAGCAAACTTTACAGGATTGAGGAAAGTTTTCGAAAATGCAGATTGGAGAAAATTCAGAGAAACAAGAGAGATGCAGGGGAAGAGGGATATCTTTCTAGATCTCTATAATTTGGGAGTGGTAAAATATGTTCCAAGAGTAAGTGGAAAATAAAACAGGAAGAAGGATTGGTTTAACAGAAGGTGTATGATAGCAAAAAAAGTGAGGGACATGGCATGGAACAACTGGAGAAAGAGAGGTAATAACAAAACAAAGGAAGAATATAGAAGAACTAGAAATGAATATACAAGAATACTTAGAGATGAAGAAAGGAACTTTGAGAAAGGTATAATTGACAAATGTAAGGAAGATCCCAAATTGTTTTATAGATTTGTGAATGGCAAATTGAAACAAACGGAAGGAATCACCAAACTAAAAGTAGAAGGAGAGGTTTATAAAGATGTGGCAGTGCAAGCTGAAATAATGAACATATGTTTCCAATCGGTTTTCACTAAAGAAAAGGATTTTGTGGAGGGGGAGGAAGTGACTAGAAAATTAGTGGTAAAAGATATAAAAGTGGAAGTGCAGGAAGAGTATAAATTACTGGAAATTCAGGATGTAAAGAAAGCCCCAGGACCGGATGGAATCTCTGCTTAGGTACTGATAGAATGCAGAGAACAACTGGCGGATAAGATTCACGGTTTAATTGTGTTTTCTCTGGAAGAAGGGAAAGTGCCTCGGGAATGGAAGAGGGCCAGTGTGTTACCAATTTATAAGGGAGGAATCAAGGAAGAACCCCTGAATTATAGACCAGTGTCCCTGACCAGCATAGTTGCAAAATTGTGTGAGAGAATCCTGAAAGACAGGTGGATAAAATATCTGGGGGATATGAATATTTTGACTGAAAGTCAGTTTGGATTCAGAAGTCGAAGGTCGTATGTTTCCAATCTGTTGAGCTTTTACTCAAGAGTGATTGATGTGCTACAGGAGAGAGACAGTTGGTGGACTGTGTGTATTTAGATTTGGAGAAGGCCTTTGACAAGGTACCCCACAAGCAACTAATATGGCAACTGGAGCACATAGGAGGACTGAAGGGAAACCTTTTGGAGTGGATGAGAAACTTCTTGAGAAACACAAATGAGGACAGTAATAAAGGACATGATGTCTGGATGGAGGGAAGTAACAAGTGGAGTCCCATAGGGTTTACTCCTAGCGCCAGTAATGTTCCTGATTTACGTAAACAATATGGTAGATGGAGTGACCAGTCATGCAAGTCTGTTTACCGATGATGCAGAGATCATAAGAGTAGAAATTGAAGAAGACTGTAAAATGCAGCAGGACGACCTGGATTGCACTGATGATTGGAGCCAGATGTGGGAAATGAAATTCAATGCAAAAAAATGTAAAATATTGGAAATGGGCAAAAGTACCAAGAGGCCATGACTGAATTATATGATGGGTAATGAACCAATCACAAAAGCGAGAGAAGAGAAAGATTTGGGAGTGCTGGTCTAGGATAGTTTGTCACCCAAAAAACACATTAACAAGACAGTTAGAGAGACGTACATTCTCTTGACTAACATAAGAGTAGCATTTCATTACATGGATGAGGAGATGATGATAAAATTGATGGTGGGCATGATCTGCCCCAGGTTGGAATATGCAGCAGTAATGTGGTCCCCACACACAAAAAAAGATATAAACAAGATCGAGAGAATACAAAGGACAGCAATCAAAATATTCCCCAGCCTGGAAGATCTGTCTTACAGAGAGAGGCTGGAAAAGCTGGATCTGCCTTCCTTAGAGGAAAGGAGAGAGAGGGGCGACATAATTGCAGTGTTCAGGGCCATGATGGGAGTAGATAAAATTGATAGAAAAGATTGTTTGTATGGGATGGGAGAGTAACAAGAGGACGCGGAATGAAACTGAAAAAGCCAAGTTGCTTGAAGAATGCATAGACCTGTAGAACAGCATGGACAGAGAGATCGTCCAGTCTTAAAACTTCAATGAATTCGAAGCAAAATCTGTCTTATTGAGAAAAAGAGACGGGACCCCACAAGCGTAGCTCATTTCCTGTATATCACAACTAGGTAAATACAACTAGGTAAATACACATACACACACACACACACACACGGGAGACAAGTGGGGGGGGTGGAGGTGAACAACCAGGGGTTGGGGAGGGCAGGAGGAAAGGGAGGGAGACATGCCTGCCAGTGCTGAGTATGGTGGAGGATGGAGGAGGGACATAGGTGGGGGAGGGAGAAGAGAGAGAATGAAGGGAGGACAGGAGTAATGCCTTGTTTCAAACCTAGGGAGAGGCAGGGTGTCGGACTAGCGTGGCGATGGACATTAAAATTGTTCGGATTGTAGCAGTGCTTCCCTATATCTTGTGTTCAGTCTAGCGAAGCGCAGGTTATCAATGCGCTGGATAACGGGATATGGGTGTAGTTCCATTTCCTCCCCTGAAATAGCAAAACCCACATGAGTGTGGGGTAGAACTCAGTGAGATGCAAGAAAGGACTGATAGCTATATGCCCGGTCGGTCCAAAATATGTTGGGAAACACGAAATAGAACGAAGAATGTGGTACTAAATGGCAATTTACGAGAGCACATGGTGTATGATAGATATTCACAGAAGAAATCTGTGCAGCATGTGAGGTAGTGTGTGGGGTGAAGAGAAGATGAAAGGGGGTGCAAGGAACAACATGGTGGAGCGAAGAGTGAGACAGGCTATGGCAGAAAAGAAGAAAGTATATAGTGAGTGGATGAGAAACAGGGGCGTGAAGAAAGTTGAGAGACGGAAGAGAGAGTTATATGCTGAGAGGAAGAGAGAGGTGAAAAGATTAATAAGAGAGAGTAAGAAGAGAGTGGATGAGGAATTTGGAAGAAATTTGAGTGTTAATTAGGGGTATGTAAGAAAATGTTCTGAAAAGAGATAAGGGAATTAGACAGGGTGATAAAGAAGTTAGTTGGGGAGTAGGTAATAAAAATAGTAGATTGCTAGTGGAGAGGGGAGAAAAAGTGAGCAGATGGAGAAAACACTTTAAGGAATTGTTGAACTTGGAGAATGAAAGTAATGCAAGTATAAGTGGCTGGGGGATGGCTGGGAGATGGAGGGATGTGAGAAGAGAGGAAGAAACCAATTGAATGGAAGTTGTGGAAGCAATAAAGAAGGTCAAAATGGGGAAAGCAACAGGAATTGATGGAGTGTGTGGTGAAATACTGAAGCATGGGGGAGAGATAGTATTAGAATGGATGTGAAAGATGTGCAGATTGGCCTGGGAGGAAGTTAGAGTTCAGGAGGATTGGAAGTCAGGTATAATTATTCCCCTGTACAAAGGAAAAGGGGGAAATGAAGCGTGTGGTAATCATAGGGGCATTTGTGTAGATCAGATATTCATTATTAGGTCTTTAGTGGAAAAGTTTCTAGAGAACAGAAAGAAGTTGTATGTGGCCTTCATGGATTTGGAGAAAGCATATGACAGGGTGGATAGACAAGGTATGTGGAAAGTATTAAGAACATATGGAGTAAATGGGAAGTTGTTGAATGCCGTGAAGAGTGTGTATGAGGGTGCCAAGGCAGCAGTGCATGTGGACAATGAATTGAGTGAATTTTTCTATTTGAAGGTTGGATTGAAACAGGGATGTGTCATGTCTCCATGGCTGTCCAATCTGTATGTGGATGGGGTTATAAATGAGATACAAGGTAGGGCAGTGGGTGTTGGAGCAGTCCTAATGAGAGAGGGTAGTGTTTGGAAACTCCCTGTTCTGTTGTTTGCGGATGATACTGTGTTGTTAAGTGAAAACAAAAGGGAGCTGCAAGGCTTGGTGAATGAGTTTGGGAGAGTGTGTGACGGAATCTAAAAGTGGCTGTAGGGAAGAGTAAAGTTATGGTCTTCAAGATAAATGAAGTCGGTAAGTGTACAGTGAGGTTGGATGAGGAGGAAATGAAAAATGTGAGTGCATTTAAGCACTTGGGTAGTGTGATGAGTAAGGATGGAAGTTTGGAGGGTGAAGTGCTTGAAAGGATACTACAAGGAAGAAAGGTTGCTGGTTCTTTGAAAGCAGTGATAAGAAACAGAGACGTGACCATGGAAGTAAAAAAGTCGCTGCATGACAGTATTGTGATACCAACTCTAATATATGGAGGTGAAGTTTGGACCTTGTTGGAGGGGCATAAGTCAAGAGTGAGAGCAGTGGAACTGAGTTATTTGAAAGGAGCATGTGGAGTCACATGGAGTGACAGACTGACAGATGAAGAAGTGTTTTGGTGTGGATGTGGATGTTATAAAAAAAGTTAGTAGAAATTCATCGAGGTGGTTTGGCCATATGGAGAGGATGGACGAGAGACTGATGAGGAGAGCGTATGTGAGTGAGATGGAGAGGGGAGAGGGAGGGGGAGGCCAACTATGAGATGATGGAATGGAGTGGAGAGGTATATGAGAGAGGGGGGTGTGAGCAGGTAGTAGGGCAGTGAAATGGCAAGGGACAGGACAACATGGAGGTGATTTGTTTGTGGCCACCCCTTATGGGATTAAGGCATTCGGCAATAGATAGATTGACGTGGATGAAAAAGTAATTTTTTTCTGATCAGCATACATTTTTGTTCCACTTCATTCCCTAAAACTACGAAACCCATGAATTGGCCTTGAGTATGTCCAGGACAGGTACCTGGATGTAATCCCGCGAGTTATGGCGAGTCTGGTGGGTGACATCACCGCGTGCAACTTTCATATTTCATCACCAGGCCAACTGACTTCTCGCGTGAGCTGGAGTTTTTCCGAGTGTTGATATGACCCGTCGCATTATGCTGAGCGCATTAGAACAAAAACATTTACTCAGCTGCATGTTACTCAAGAATTGAGTGTACTTCATGTATTTACCTAGTTGTGATACACAGGAAATGAGCTACGCTTGTGGGATCCCGTCTCTGTTTCTCGGTAAGTCAAATCTTGCTTTGAACTTGTTTATATTTTTAGACAGGACGATCTCTTTTTCCAAGCTATTTCACAGGTCTGTGCATCTATATGGAAAAGTATATTTCTTGATATCCTTCAAGCAACTTGGCATTTTCAGTTTCATTCTGTGCCCTCTTGTTACTCTCCCATCCCACACGTTTAAACAGATCTTCTCTGTCAATTTTTTCTACTTCCATCTTGGCCCTGAACACTGCAGTCATGTCACACCTCTCCCTTGTATCTTCTAAGAAAGGCAGGTCTGCTTTCCTTGTGCAACAGATCTGCCAGGTTAGGGACCATCTTGGTTGCTATTTTTTGTATTTTCTCGATCTTGTTTATATCTTTCTTTTTATATGGGGACCCCACTACTGCCGCATATTCCAACCTGGGACGTATCTTGGCCACAGTCAATTTTTTCATCATCTCCTCATCCATATAATGAAATGCTATTCTTATGTTTTTTTTTTTTTCAACACATCTGACTCTGGGCAAAGGCTTCAGGGCCTATTCCCAAGTCCCAGTGGTCCTCCTTGGGGCCCAGTAGTCCTCCTACATCTCCACATGTCACCACTTCGGTGCTAACACCCACCATCCGTATTGAATACATGCTGGGGCTGTCTCATATAGGACTGGTGTATTGGTATTAGCAGGGGTACTTTTATGACATGTCAGTGGGTCATCTGATAGATCAGAAAAGCTGCGTTTTAAGACATTCAAATCCTCAAACTGTTCTCTGCCCGAGCCAGGATTCGAACCTGGGTCCATTGGGACTGCACTCTGCCGCTTTGCCGATTCTGCCACTGCCTCCCCCAAAACATTATACCTCTCTCAAACTATCTTGTTAATGTGTTTTTCAGGTGACAAATTATCCTGGACCAGCACTCCCAAATCCTTCTCTTTTCTCCCTTTTGTGATTATTTCATTACCCATCAAATAATTCAGTGATGGTCTCTTGATACTTTTACCCATTTCCAGTATTTTCATTTTTTTGCAATGAATTTCATCTCCCACTTCCTGCTCCAATCGTGAATCTTATCCAGGTCCTCCTGCAGCGTTTTACAGTCTTCTTCAACTTCTGCTTTCTTCGTGATCTTTTCATCATCAGCAAACAGAGTTGCATAACTTTATTCCATCTACCGTGTGTCACAAACTTGCTCAGGTTTTATGACAGAGTTATTTGTATGTTACGGCAAAGAGATGGGTGGGTGGATTGCATTTAATTGGATTTTAGGAAAGTGTGGAGAGGATGGAGAGTGAAAGATTGATGAGGAGAGTGTATGTGAGTGAGGTGGAGGGGGCGAGAGGGAGGGGGAGGCCGAGGATGAGATGGAGGGATGGAGTGGAGAGGTATATGAGAGAGGGGGGTGTGAGTTGGGAGCGTGGTAGTGAAATGGCAGGGGACAGAGTGACATGGAGGCGATTTGTTTGTGGCCACCCCGTTCGGGATTGAGGCGTCTGGCAATAGATAGATAGATAGTGTGATAGAGTAACACATAAGGGGTTGATTTGGGAATTTAAAGATAATGATGGCAGAGATGATGTTTTATTGAATTGGATGTGGAATTACCTCAGTGGCAGACAGATGAGAGCTATAATTAGAGACAAGTCTTCTGAATGGAAGGAAGTGAAAAGTGAAGTGCCCCAAGGAGCAGTTTTAGCCCCCATTATATTCCTGACTTATGTAAATGATATACCCAATGAAGTTCGATCATATATGAATGTATTAGCTGATGATTCAAAAATCATGCAAAAATTGTAGATGGAAATAGTTGTAGGGAGTTGCAGGAAGATTTAGATCAGCCACATAAATGGAGTCAGTTATGGAAGTTTGATTTTAACACTAGTAAGTGTAATGTAACTGGGATGGGCTTAAGTAAGAGAAGATCCAATTCAGGATTACAAAATAGGAAAAAAAGATATCAGCAAAGCTACTCAGAAGAAAGATTTGGGTGTAATAATACAGCAGGGATTATCTTCAGAGAAGCATATAAATAAGATAATTAGTGAAGCATATAATCTATGGATGAACATAAGAACGGCATTAATTATATGGGCGAGGAAATTCTAGGTAAACTGACAACGACAATGGTAAGACCAAGATTGGAATATTCTGCAGTGGTGTGGTCTCTCCACTTAAAGAAAAATAAATTAGAGAAGATGCAAAAAAGTGGCAACAAAATTGATACCAAGCTTAAAGGGTTTGAAGTATGAAAAGAGATTGGAAGGGTTTAAATTGACTACATTACAGGAATGAAGAAAAAGAGGAGATATGATAATGATATATAAGTGTATGCATGGTTCGTTTCATTTTTGAAGGCTCCAACATGCTTGCATTCGTTGGCCTTGGTCACCTAATGGCGGCTCTCCATGCTGCTTGATCTTTAGCAGCCTCCCTGTTCAGTCCCTTAACCCTTAGGTCACACTTAATGACCTCGTCCCATGTCTTTCTCAGTTTACCCCTCCCAACCCCTCCCCCAATATTAACACTTCTCACCCTCTGCACCCAATTATCATCCCCCCATCCTCTCCACATGTCCAAACCACCTCAGCCTACCTCTCCTCATCACAACACCAATACACTCCAGTCCCATTCTACCTCTCAACTCTTCCATCGTAAACCCAGCCTCACCAGGCCTTGCACGCAGGGACGCACTGCACATCCACCTAATCATTGCCATATCTGTACGTTTAAACCTGCGAATATCCTCTTCCTTTACTGCCCAGGTCTCACTACCATACAGAATCACACTCCTAACACATGCTGCATACAAAGACCTCTTAGCACGTAAGGAGAGTCCTCTCAATGTCAGGAGAGGCAACAGCTCCTTGAACTTCTTCCAACCACTTCTCCCCCTAGCAACCGAGCTAACTCCAGCCCCACCTCCGGCACATGACATGTCTCCCAAGTAACAAAGTCTTCCACACACTCAAGAGACTCACCAGCAATTCAATCCTTTTATGCCTAACAGTCTCCACCTGCTCTCCCTGACATGCCACACACATAAAATCAGCATTATCTTGCAGTCTACCTCTAATACCACTACATCTCTTGTGCACCCATTCATCACAAACACTGTACAAGAAGGAATTACTTCCCACACCTTTGTGGCAAACTGCACATGGCCACTCTCCCTCTCCTCTGATTGTACCGCCACCAACCCTAGATATCATCACTTTTGTTTAACTGCACTTACCCTTAAACCCTTGTGCCCCATACCATCTCTCCACTTCTTAAATCTTTCCTCCACCTCCTTTTCATTCTCTGCAATCAACACCAAATCATCAGCATACAACATCTCCCACGGGAGTCCATCTCTGAAGTCACGTGAGAGGTCTTGAAGTACCATGATAAACAAGAAGGGACTCAAAACTGACCCCCGATGCACACCAACATTCATGGAAAACTCATCACTCAAAACTCCATTCACTCTTACCTGGGTGCGAGCACCCATGTACATGGCCATAACCACCCTAACCAGCCACTCTTCCAACCCTAGCTTTCTCATTGCCCACTTCACCTCTCTAGGGACTCTGTCAAAGGCCTTTTCCAGATCAACAAAAACAAAATACAATTCCCTTTTCTTTCCAATATATTTTTCCTGAAGCTGTCGAACAATGAATATGGCATCAGTGGTCCCCCTGCCTGGCATAAACCCAAACTGCATCTCATCGATATTCACTCTTTCTCTAATCATACCTTCTAGAACTCTCTCCATTACTTTCATTATCTGATCTAAGAGCTTTATACCTCTGTAATTTCCCCTTTCCAGGGCATCACCCTT
>JAGKTI010000098.1:85288-103838 GCA_018397915.1 Birgus latro
AAGGGTGATGCCCTGGAAAGGGGAAATTACAGAGGTATAAAGCTCTTAGATCAGATAATGAAAGTAATGGAGAGAGTTCTAGAAGGTATGATTAGAGAAAGAGTGAATATCGATGAGATGCAGTTTGAGTTTATGCCAGGCAGGGGGACCACTGATGCCATATTCATTGTTTGACAGCTTCAGGAAAAATATATTGGAAAGAAAAGGGAATTGTATTTTGTTTTTGTTGATTTGGAAAAGGCCTTTGACAGAGTCCCTAGAGAGGTGGTGAAGTGGGCAATGAGAAAGCTAGGGTTGGAAGAATGGCTGGTTAGGGTGGTTATGGCCATGTACATGGGTGCTCGCACCCAGGTAAGAGCGAATGGAGCTTTGAGTGATGAGTTTTCCGTGAATGTTGGTGTGCATCAGGGGTCAGTTTTGAGTCCCTTGTTGTTTATCATGGTGCTTGAAGCCCTCTTACTAGACTTCAGAGATGGACTCCCATGGGAGATGTTGTATTCTGATGATCTGGTGTTGATTGCAGAGAATGAAAAGGAGATGGAGGAAAGATTTAAGAAGTGGAGAGATGGTATGGGGTACAAGGGCTTAAGGGTAAATGCAGATAAAACAAAAGTGATGATATCTAGGGTTGGTGGCGGTACAATCAGAGGAGAGGGAGAGTGGCCATGTGCAGTTTGCCACAAGGGGGTGGGAAGTAATTCCATCTTGTGTAGTGTTTGTGATAAATGGGCGCACAAGAGATGTAGTGGTATTAGAGGTAGACTGCGAGATGATGCTGATTTCATGTGTGCAGCGTGTCGGGGAGAGCAGGTGGAGATTGTTAGGCGTGAGATGGTTGAACTTGCAGGT
Organism: Birgus latro; assembly: GCA_018397915.1. Classification (NCBI taxonomy): domain Eukaryota; kingdom Metazoa; phylum Arthropoda; class Malacostraca; order Decapoda; family Coenobitidae; genus Birgus; species Birgus latro. The sequence goes on from JAGKTI010000098.1 coordinate 86,138, forward strand.
GAGTCTCTTGAGTGTGTGGAGGAGTTTCGTTATTTGGGAGACATGTTATGTGCTGGAGGTGGGGCTGGGGTTAGCTTGGTTGCTAGGGTGAGAAGTGGTTGGAAGAAGTTCAAGGAGCTGTTGCCTCTCCTGACATTGAGAGGACTCTCCTTACGTGCTAAGGGATCTTTGTATGCAGCATGTGTTAGGAGTGTGATGCTGTTTGGTAGTGAGACCTGGGCAGTAAAGGAAGAGGATATTCGCAGGTTTAAACGTACAGAAATGACAATGATTAGGTGGATGTGCTGTGCATCCCTGCGTGCAAGGCCTGGTGGGGCTGGGTTTACGATGGAAGAGTTGAGAGGTAGAATGGGACTGGAGTGTATTGGTGTTGTGATGAGGAGAGGTAGGCTGAGGTGGTTTGGACATGTGGAAAGGATGGGGGATGATAATTGGGTATAGAGGGTGAGAGGTGTTAATATTGGGGGAGGGGTTGGGAGGGGTAGACTGAGAATGACATGGGACGAGGTCATTAAGTGTGACTTAAGGGTTAAAGGACTGAACAGGGAGGCTGCCAGGGATCGAGCAGCGTGGAGAGCCGCCATTAGGTGACCAAGGCCGACGCATGCAAGCATGTTGGAGCCTTCAAAAACGAAAACAAAAACGTGTCCCGAGAGCAGCTACCACTCTCACAGAAAGATAACCGTTTTTCCAACCTTCTTCATTTTGTGGATTTTTGTTGTTTATGCATTGTTTTAATGGTGTTTAGCATTAATATGGATATAAACTAAATTGCTACAAAAGATAATTGTCTAAGAGTGTACTGTATGCATTGCTGATTAATGTATATCCATCCACCCATCCATCATCCAATCCTATGTTGACCCGTGAGGAGTGTAGGAGCCCGGGGCTTGGCAATTTGGTTCTGACATTTAATGTATATATTCACTGAATTAATACTTTATGCCAAGAGTGCTGTATTTCACATAGTGCTGCTTAGTACTGCATTGTACTAGCATTAAAGGTTAATACCTTTCAGGTTGCTTCACTTGTCTGTGAATAAATTTGAATGGAGGCAATAAGAAGAAACTTTAAAAGTGCCCCAGCTATACTCACAAATTATTATTCAGTATTTTAACAAAATTGTGGCAGGTGGTGGCGACCATCATCCACTCACTTGATGTAGTGCTGCCTACTTTTTCCTTAGCATTTATCATTCTTTTTTTGTGCCTGTCCTCCTCTCTTCCTATTTCTCCCATCTTTCCTGTCACTTCTTATTGCTTTTCTTTCCTTTACAGGTGGCTTTACATTGAGTGACAAGCCAAATGGTTTCCTGTAAGCCAAGAAACCATTTACAACGCTGGGTGGTAACCATGTAACCAAACCATATGTGCTCCCTATGTGTCAACAAGTGGGTTGGTGGAGGGTTAGTGCCCCTCCCTGTAAAACAAATAACTCAAAGTCAGATGGTCACCTCTTATGGGATTATGGCATCCGGCAATAGATAGATAGATAGATTTTAACAAAATAATACTGAGGTTCTTATGTATATACAGTAGCCCCTCCCTCTTTGTGAGGCTTGCTTTTACCGGGATTGCTTGCTCATGGAGAGCAGATGGTAATTCATTAGTTTGTTTTTCAAGGCTCCAACATGCTTACATGTGTCTGCCTTGGTCACCTAACAACTTGTCTCAATGCTGTTTGATCCCTGGCAGCTTCTGTGTTCAGTCCCTTATCCCTGAGGTCACACTCAATGACCCCTTCGATGGTCTTTTTCAGTCTGCCTCATGATCCGTTCCCCTAACATTAAACGTTTTAACTTTCTACACCCAATTATCATCCCCCGAGGTAAGGCTGCAAAGAAAATTTGTGAAGAGATGAAGTGGAAGACAGGAGGAAACATCTCCTGTGAAAAGAGTGGAGAAGTTGCAAGATACGGTAGAACATCGTTTATCCGTGAGCCATGGGGAATTCATAATGGTGGAAAATCAATTTTTCTGGAGAATCAATTAACACCCATATCCTGTTCTCTTATACCAGTGATTCTCAAACTAGAGGAATTTTGATGGGTCGCAGGGACATAAAATAGGCCTAATGCTTTCAGTGTATTTTATGTCACTGAAATTGTAATTATCCTTACTACACTAGTACCTAAAATATGACATATATTTACATGTAAAATAGGGGGTTAGGTTCTATGAGCCTCATATTTTTCATTAAAAATATAGTTAAGGATAATTATAAATGTCTTACGATACTCAAGATGTGTGTTTACATACGATCTCACCGACTGGACACATCACTGCATATTGCATTCTAACCTAACCTGACCGATTAGTTTTGCCCCCTAATAATCCCCATAAAAATTTTAATCGCCAAGGATTGCCACTAAGCCTCTTGAAAGTCCTCATTACCAATCAAGCTTTTGACCTAAACAACATGTGAATGATGGCCGCCTAGCATCATGCATATTTCGCCAGGAATAAGTTTCGGCGCACATTAAAAAAAAAAAAATGCAGTGTGAAACTATTTTTGAAAGCCATTAGTCATTAACAATAAAGGAAAAAAAAGCTGTAAAGAAGTCTTCAGCAAGGACTGATGGTTTCAGGACAATTTGCCGTCAAGTCAAACTCGCTGCCACAACAATAACAAGACGCTAGAATATAATTCACAGGCGACTACAGCGAGGAAAAAACAATTATTGACTAAAGGTGCAACTAATAAATAGTATCGAAAGCCTACTCTGTTGAACATAGACTTTGATGGATCCCCCTAAAATGTAGTTATTAAAGTATTGATTAATCAGTAAGAAGTATTTATAGAATGACGGGGAATCGTCCAGGGTGCGAATTGTCCTGACGGGGAATCGTCCATGTTTTGATGGTGAATTGTCTGACGGCGAATTGACTTAATAGTGAATTGTCTCAGAACCACAGAGTTGAGGGTGATGCAGGCTCATCGACATGAGTCGTGAGTGGATAGGCTGGCTGGGGATCAAACAGGCTTGATAGGGGAGACTGGTGGAGCAGCTGTTTTGCTGGAGTACTTGCTGGTGTGGATGTTGATTCATCACTATCTTGGAACCCCACAAATGAGCTGGAGGATACAAACGAAATGGTTGCTGTTTTTGCATGTTTACCTCTCGTGAAAAAGTCCCTGATGTCTGACTGTTTGATTGCTACACGACGGCAATGTTGGAAGTCATCATTAATAGCAACGAAAATGAAGCATTCATTAGCTGTGTGGGCTGGATTTCTCTCCATGAATCGGTTGATCTTTCAAAATGATTCATCAGCATCTATCCACGAACAGCCAGGAGCCGTGGCTGACATTCCACCAAATATTACGACGCTGTTAAGCCTTGAAACAATGGCGGGGACTGCGGTGAGGCTCTCAGTGACGAAGGAATGAAAACATTCGGGCGGGATGGTTGCACGGTGAATTTGAAATGTCATTTAGGTCCTGGATTTTCCCCGGTTAATCGTTTTTGGAAATTTTCTTTAAATTGTCCGGTTTAGCGCCAATTCTGGTTGACTGGCTTGCAGATAATTGATGTTCTACTGGAGTGAGAAAATGGCAGAGTCTAAGAGCATAGTGGAGGAAAGATTGGGAAGGTAAGAGTTAGAGCAGATGGAAGGGGTGGAAGATGTATGTAAGATATTCACGGAAGAGATAGGCGCAACATGTGAGGTGGTCTGTGGAGTGAGGAGGAGATGCAGGGGTGTGCAAGGGACAGCATGGTGGAATGATGAGGTGAAATGAGGTGTGGAACAAAAGAAGAAGACATATAGTGAATGGCTAGTGAGTAGAGGTAGGGGAGAAGATGAGAGAGAGAAGAGAGAGGTATATGTGAGCAGGAGAAGGAAAGTGAAGAGATTGGTGAAGGAGAGTAAGAAGAAAGTGGATGAAGAGTTTGGGAGTAATCTGAGTGTAAAAGAGAGGGAGAGTAAGAAATTGTTTTGAAAGGAGGTAAAGAAAGTAAGACAGTGTGAAAGGGGAAATAGTAGAGGAGTGAAATATAGGTATAATAGATTGTTGGTGGAGAAGGGAGAGAAATTGAGGAGATGGATGGAGCACTTGGCTTGGAGGATTTGTTGAATGTTGAGAGTGAGAACAGTGTGAGTATAAGTGGTTGGGGAATGGCTGGGAGAAGAAGAAATGAGAGGAGGGAGGAAGAGATCGGTAGGGTGGAAGCAATGAAGATCAAGATGGGAAAGGCCCCTGGAATTGATGGAGTGTGTGTTGTGAAATGCTGAAGTATGAGGGTGAGATTGTTGTGGAGTGGATATGGAAGTTGTGAAGATTGGCTTGGGGAGAGGGAAGGGTTCCAGAGGATTGGAAATCAGGGATAATTGTTCTTTTATACAGAGGAAAAGGGGAGAGAGAAGTATGTGGTAACCATAGGGATATTTGCCTTCTTATTGTGACTGGAAAAATAAATGGTAGAATACTCATTGATAGGGTTAGGCATATAACAGAGGAGCTAGTTGGAGAAGAACACGGGGGATTTAGGAAGGGAAAAGGGTGTGTAGATCAGATAATTGTTCTAAGATGTTTAGTGTAGAAGTATCTAGAGATGGGAAAGAAAGTGTATGCTGCCTTCATGGACTTGGAGAAAGATTATGACTGAATAGATAGGCAAGATATGTGGAAGGTATTAAGAATATATGGAGTGGAGGGGAAATTGTTGAGTGCTGTGAAGAGTATGTACGAAGGAGCTAGAGCTACTGTGTGAGTGGTTGGTGAGCTGAGTGAGTTCTTTGATCTAAATGTGGGACTGAAACAGGGGTGTGTGATGTCTCCATGGCTGTTTAATATATTCATGGATGAGGTTGTAGAGGAGGTGCAAGGTAGGGCAGTGGATGTGGGGGTGGCTCTAATGAATGAGGATGAGATTTGGAAGATTCCAGTGTTGCTGTTTGCTGATTATACAGTATTGTTGAGTGAAGATGAATGGGAGTTGCAAGGTTTGGTGATTGAATTTGGGACAGTGTGTAGGATGAGGAATCTAAAAGTTAATGTAAACAAGAGTAAGGTTATGGTGTTTGAGAGGAATGAAGTCACACAATGCACAGTGAGGTTGGATGGTGAGGATATGGAGAATGTGAGTGCATTCATGTACTTGGGTGGTGTGATGAGTAAGGATGGAAGTTTTGGGGATGAAGCGCTTGAAAGGGTACAGCAGGGAAGGAAGGTTGTTGGTTCACTGAAAGCAGTGATGAGAAATAGAGAGGTGATTATGGAAGTTAAGAAGTCACTGCATGATAGTATTGTGATCCCTACCCTGACATATGGAAGCGAGGCATGGATCTTGCTAGAGGGGAACAAGTCAAGAGTGAGAGCAGTGGAAATGAGTTACTTGAGAGGAGCATGTGGAGTGACATGGAGGGACAAGTTGACAAATGAAAAAGTGAAAGAACGTTGTGGGGTGGATGTGGATGTGGTTGAGAAAATTAGGAGAAATACACTGAGGTGGTTTGGACATGTGGAGAGAATGGAGAATGAAAGACTGACTGAGAGGGTGTATTTAGGTGAAGTGGAGGGAGGGAGAGGGAGGAGAAGACCGAGGATGAGGTGGAGAGATGGAGTTGAAAAATATATGAGGGAGGGGGGAGTGCGTTGGGGGGAGGGCAGTCAAATGGTGGGCGACAGAGTGACTTGGAGGCATTTTGTCTGCAGCCACCCTTTGTGGGATTAGGGCATTGGGCTATAGATAGGTAGATCTTCTCCACATGCCCAAACAATCTCAATCTACCTTTCCTCATCAAAACACCAATACACTTCAGTCCCATTCTACCCCACAACTCTTCCTTCATAAGCCTAGCCCTTCCAGGCCTCACACTCAGGGATGCACTGCGTATCAACGTATTCATTGCCATTTCTGGACGTTTGAGCCTGTGAATATCCTCTTTCTTTACTGCTCAGGTCTCACTACCATACAGCATTATGTTCCTAATGCATGCTGCATACAAAGATTCCTTACCACAGTGGGAGAGCCCTCTCAATGTCAGGAGCAGCAACAGTTCCCTGAACTTCTTCCAACCACTCCTCACTCTAGTCACAGAGCTAGCTCCTGCCCCACCCCACCACATAACATGTCTGCCAAATAACAAAACTCTTCCACACATCCAAGAGACTCACCTGCAAGTTGAATCCTTTCATGCCAGACAATCTCCACCTGCTCTCCCTGACACACTGCACAAATGAAATCAGCATTATCTCGCCCTTCTTTTTTTTTTTACATGTCCGACACTGGGCAAAGGCTTCATGGCCTATTCTTGTGGACAGTGGCCTATGCTAAGGCCCAGTAGTCCTCCTACACCTCCACATGTCACCACTTCGGCACTAACACCCACCGTCCATTTTGAATATATGCTAGGGATGTCTCATTCAGGACTGGTGTGTTGGCATTAGCGGTGGTATTTTTATGACATGTCGGCAGGTCTTCTGGTAGATCAGGAAAGTCTGCTTTTATGAAATTCAAATCCTTAAACTGTTCAGCCGGGATTCGAACCTGGGTCCATTAGGACTGCAGGCCACCTCTCTGCCGATTCAGCCACCGCCTCCCCCATATCTACCACTAATACCACTACATCTCTTATACATCCACTTTTCACAGACACTGCACAACATGGAATAACTTCCCACACCCTTGTGGTAAATCGCACATGACCACTCTCCCTCTTCTTTGACAATACTGACACCAACCCTAGATACCATCACTTTTGTTTTATCTGCATTTACTCTTAAGCCCTTGTGCCATGTACCATCTCTCCACTTCCTAAGTCTTTCATCCACCTCCCTTTCATTCTCTTGCAATCAACACTAAATCTTCAGCATACAACATCCCTCACGGGAGTCCATTTCTTAAGTCATGTGAGAGGGCATCAGGTACCATGATAAACAACAAGGGGCTCAAAACTGACCCCTAATGCACACCAACATTCATGGAAAACTCATCACTCAAATCCCCATTCACCCTTACCTGGGTATAAGCACCCACATACATGGCCATAACCACCCTAACCAGCCACTCCTCAATCCCAAGCTTTTTCATTGCCCACTTTTCCACCTCTTTAGGGACTTTGTCAAAGGCCTTCTGCAAATCAACAAAAACAAGGTACAGTTCCCTTTTCTTTCCTATATATTTTTCCTGAAGCTGTCAAAAAGTGAATATGGCATCAGCGGTCCCTTAGCTTGGCATAAACCCAAACTACATCTCATCAATATTCACTCTTTTTCTAATGATGTCTTCTATAACTTCCTCTTTCCAGGACATCACCCTCCCCTTGTACACATTTACAGTTACATTCTTCAGCCAGTTATCTGGAACAACACACTCATATATGAGGAGCTGCATGTCGAAAGGGCCCAACGCGCCACCCCCGGCCAAACCCGTTTTATTGCATATAACACTATTTTCACCCTTCCTCTATGTGCTGGGCTTGGATGAAAGACCCTTGCTTCACTTGAAGTATGGTTCAAAGTCCATACAAAGCAACATGTGTGAATTGACCTCATAGCCTAGGCGGTGGTTGTCCCAGGCAGCCTGCATACAGACAGGGTCCAACATCCCGTCACCTCAGTGGGCGGCGTGGAGGGTAGGGAGTGGGAGGGTGGTGATGGGGAGGTGATGTCATGCTTGGTAGGACTCGTATGTCAATCAGCAGGCTGCTCGTGAACACACCCCTGCTTTCACCCAATCATCACCCGGGATGGAGCCTGGATGTTATTATTAGTGCCACCCACCACCTATCTCCCTGTTGATGACTTCCCCATTGATGACTTCCTTCAGTACTGAGTAAGTGTTGGCTTTAGTAATATTTTTTATTGAATACACACAGACAGAGGGAGAATGCGAGAGAATGAAGGATACAAACAACAGGACTGTTATGTTATTATTCATAGTAGTGCTTAATGTTATCATTATTATTATTATAAGACTAATACAGTATTGCCTTTATTATTATTGTGTTTGTTATGTTAAATACAGAGTGACTGTGAAAACATTAATGATGAATCGAATGACAGGGACAGACTGAGAGAGAATTGGAGAAAATGAAGGATAATAAGACCACCACTGTATTACTACTCTGATTATTATTATTATTATTATTATTAAGATGTGGGGGGTGTGCGGATTGGCTTGGGAGGAGGGTGAAGTCCCGGAGGATTGGAAGTCAGGTGTAGTTGTTCGTCTGTGCAAGGGAGGGGGGGAAGGGGCAGTGTGTGGTGATCACAGGGGCATTTGGCTTCTTGGTGTATTGGGAAAGGTGTGTGGTGGGATACTTGTTGACAGAGTTGGGGAAATTACAGAGGAGTTAGTTGGAGAAGAACAAGGAGGTTTTGGGAAGGGAGGAGGTTGTGTGGACCAGATGTTCATTCTTGGATCCTTGGTGGAGGAGTTTCTAGAGAAGGGCAAGAGGTTGTGTGCGGCATTCATGGATCTGGAGAGGGCATGTGGCGGGGTGGATGGGCAGGGTTTGTGGAGGGTGTTGGGAGTATGTGAAGTGGGTGGGAAGTTGTTGAGGGCGGTGAGGAGTATGTATGGGGGTGCTGGGGCTGCGGTGCGTGTGGATGGCAAGCTGAGTGGGTCTTTCCATTTGAAGGTTGGATTGAGGCAGGGATGTGTCATGTCTCCTTGGTTGTTCAATCTGTACATGGATTGGGTTATAGGGGAGATGCAGGGTCGGGCGGTGGATGTTGGAGCAGCCCTGGTGAGAGGGGGCAGTGTTTGGAAGGTCCCTGTACTGTTGTTTGCAGATGATGCTGTGTTGTTGGGCGAAGACGAAGGGGAGCTGCAAGGCTTGGTAGATGAGTTTGGGAGAGTGTGTGGGAAGCGGAATCTGGGGGTGAGTGTGGGTAGGGGTGGGGTTGTGGTCTTCGAGAGAAGTGAAGCCAGTGAATGTGCAGTGAGATTGGATGGGGGGATGTGGGGGATGTGAGTGAATTTGAGTACTTGGGCATTGTGGTGAGGGGGGGTGGAGGTCTGGAGGTGCAGCAGGGAGGGAAGGTTGCTGGTTCGTTGAAAGCAGTGATGAGAAGCATGGAAGTGAAAAAGTTGTTACATGACAGTATTGTGATACCAACTCCAGCATATGGAAGTGAAGCTTGGACCCTGTTGGAAGGACGGAGGTCGAGAGTGGGAGAAGTGGAAGTGAGTTGTTTGGGAGGAGCATGTGGAGTCGCATGGAGAGACAGACTAGCAAGTGAGGAAGTGGAGGAGAGTTGTGGTGTGGTTGAGGACGTGATGGGAAGCGTTAGGAGAAGCGCGTTGGGGTGGTTTGGGCGTGTGGAGGGGATGGAGAGTGAAGAACTGACGAGGAGAGTGTATGTGAGTGAGGTGGAGGGGGCAAGAGGGAGGGGGAGGCCGAGGATGAGATGGGGGAATGGAGTGGAGAGGTGTGTGGGGGGGGGGGGGTGAGTTGGGAGCGTGGTGGTGAAATGGCAGGGGACGGAGTGGTGTGGAGGCGGTTTGTTTGTGGCCACCCCATGCGGGATTGGGGCGTCTGGCAATAGATAGATAGATAGATTATTAAGTTTTAAACCCATATTATTATGCATATGAACATGTACCACCATTTATTTTATTACGCAACAGTAACATAAATTTTTGAACTAAAAAGTACTAAAGCATTTCCATTTTCAAAAAGTATGCATTTCAAGCTTTTAAAAAAAAAGAAAAAAAAAAGAGGGCGCTAGCTCTTAACCGAGTAACAATCACTTTCATGTTGCCGAACTTTGACTGCGTTTTCTGGCGACATTTAAAAGTGGCACGTTGGGCCCTTTCTACTTGCAGTGCCTCATATATAGTAACTGTATTTATCATTCGTTCTTCAAAAATATCTGAGAAGTGTGGGAAAGTTTCAGTGGGCTTCCACATGATGCATTGTTCCTGCCTTCACAACCATTCCCATGCTTTCACGCTTGGCCTGCACTCCAGCTCTCCTTGTTTGTCCATTGTGGACTGCTCCAGTGTTGCCAGTCTGGTGGAAAAGTCACAAAATCTAGTGCCTTTACGACTCTAGCTAATTCATACGAAAGTATTCTCTCTGCGGGATTAGGGCGTCAGGCTGCAGATAGATAGATACCATACCATAATACATTAATTCTCTGCCATTTTCAGTTCCCAAAATTAGTTCACAAATTAATTAACAGTAGAAACAACCATTGTTATGGAAAATTTATGCAACATGGCACTCCAGTCCCAAGAATGTAGTATATGAGATGATTGTGGTGATGAAAATACAGCCATGTACCACATAAAACCTGACAACAATCAGAAGTTCTGCAGGTTACTGACTGAAATGGGTTAATAACAGTCTTTGCCTGTGTTTTCAAAGACAGTCACAGTGTTGAGAACCCAACAGTTTACAACTTTACAAAGTAATGTGATAAGATTCTGAAGTTCCTTGGTGAGTGAAAATAAAGTAAATATCCTATAACAACACAACAGCACTTGTCAGATGTCATTAGCTCATGATTTTTACTCACATTTAACAAATGCAGATTCGTTGGTAGGCAGCAGTCTCCTAAAATATTTTTTTTTACATGATTTGTCTGTTTATCCATCTGTCTATTGCCAGATGCCTTAATCCCATAAGGGGTGACCACAAACAAATCGCCTCCATGTCACCCTGTCCCCCGCCATTTCATTGCCCTGCTCCCAGCTCACACCCCCCCCTCTCTCATATACCTCTCCATTTCATCCCTCCATTTCATCCTTGGCCTCCCCCTTCCTCTCTCCACCTCACTCACATACACTCTCCTTGTCAGTCTCTCACCCTCCATCCTCTCCACATGTCCAAACCACCTCACTGTGTTTCTCCTAATGCTTCCTATTACATCTACATCCACACCACAACGCTCCTTCACTTCCTCATTTGTCAGTCTGTCTCTTCATGTGACTCCACATGCTCCTCTCAGATAACTAACTTCCACTGCTCTCACTCTTGACTTCTGTCCTTCCAACAAGGTCCAAGCTTCACTTCCATACATTAGAGTTGGTATCACAATACTGTCGTGTAGTAGCTTTTTCACTTCCATGCTCACTTCCCCACTTCTTATCACTGCTTTCAAGGAACCAGCAACCTTTCTTCCTTGCTGCACCTTTTCAAGCACTTCACCCTCCAAACTTCCATTCTTAATCATCACACTACCCAAGTACTTAAAACTCACATTTTCCATTTCGAGAGAAGTAAAGTCAGTGAATGTACAACGAGGCTGGATGAGAAACATGATCGTGCCACTGTTAAAGCATTACACATTTGACATTTGAGTTAATTACTGTCTGATGTACCAGCTGTAAATATCAACCTTTGACACCTTCTTCCACACATTTCACACACACACACACACACACACACACACACACACTCATGGGCACACATGTATTGCATCTCTGTTTATGATTTTGTTATTCCTTCAAGATAGCAGACTTAGATAAGTTTCATTATAATATATATATCATGNTCACACACACACACACACACACACACACACACTCATGGGCACACATGTATTGCATCACTGTTTAAGATTTTGATATTCCTTCAAGATAGCAGACTTAGATAAGTTGCATTATCATAAATATATCATGAATAAATCCAAGCAGATTGAGCCTGTGCAGGTTTATATCCAAGGAATGGTTGGGGTTTATTGCTCATATAATGTCACTTAGGGATGAGGGAGGCTTGTCACTCTCATCTCAAATATCAGTACCAGTTTGTCTAGCCCTGGGCACCTAATCACCTCATGGTACGACACTAGATTAGATGATGAATAAATGAATGAACAGTAAACTTAGCATTCTGTGTGTTAGATCACACAAGAAATGTGGAGTTATTGCACCACACCAAACCAAATGCATACAAAGGTTGTAAATGAAATTCAGTTGATCTCCTGCTAGTAAGAGCAAGGTGGAGGTAAAAGATGTGTAGATGTTCATGTATTTCCACTGTTAAGTAAGTAATTGAAGGTATAATTATTTTCCACAACAGCTTATTGGTAGATGATGTATATATAAACAGTTGCTCAAGTGCTTAAGAACAGAAGTGAGCATACAGAGCATGAGGGAAGAGGTAAGATAAATATATACAACAGAAATCTTTACATATGGTTGTGTGTCAGGTTTAAAATTGTGTGACAGGCATTCACCTGGTGAAACTGATCATACATCTGGCTGCTTGATATACCCTTGCCTTCCTACTCAGGGAGCAGGGACTGGCAGTGACACTCTGGCCATCTCCCAGGAAGGGTGGAGTGTTTGAAAGCTCCAGGGCAAGCTTTCCCCCAGTTTCCTCTATTTCCTTCCCACTTCATTTTTACTTCTGGTTGCTAGATTGGGATAAAAGAAGTTGACAGTTGAAGAAAAGACATGTTCTTTGTTGCTGCTTGAACAAGGAAACATTGTGGTTAATGTGGTAGGTCAGATAGGCATTTCAAGGCAAGCTGTTTGTGGCCACTAGCATGTTGCCGATGCCCTCCCTCCAGGTGCTGTTCCCAAGAGGAAGAGCACTGGTTGCAAGAAGATGACTTCTGTGAGGGCTGACAAGGTTCTGCAGTGTGAAGTATTGGCTAATCCATTTGTAACAGCTGCAGAACTGAGGAAGAGGTTCCCAGATTTGCTGAAGAATGTTGCAATTCGGACCATCCAACTCAAGCAGAAACATGATCTTGGCTTACCTGCATGTTGTGCTGCCAAGAAACCAATGCTCATGGAAGCCATGAAGAGAAAAAGGATTGCTTTTTGTAAGAAGTACATTTGCTTTACATCAGAGCGGTGGAAGAAAGTATTGATTTCAGGTGAATCAACATTCAGGGTGATACCAAGGGTTCTTCTAAAGTGGTACGTCATCCCATTAGTGTGTCAAGGTATGACCCCAGGTATACTGTGGAAACTGTGAAGCACCCTGAAAGTGTCATGGTTTGGGGGGCTTTCACTGATAATATGGGAAGAGGTGGGCAGTATTTCTTACCAAAGAATGCAATAATTAATGGGAAACAGTATCTGGATGTGCTGAAGGAACATTTGCTGCCCACCAATCCTATTCATCAATATGATTTTTTTATGCGTGGTGGAGCACCAACCCACAGGACAAAAATGGTTGCAAGACAATTGGATTGAGGTCCTAGAGTGGCCAGGCAACTCACCTGACCTCAGTCCCATTGAAAATGCTCAGAACAAGATAAAGAAGATGGTTAGTGAGACATGCCCCGCAAATGTGAAGGGCATGGAGGAATCTCTCAAGAGGATTTGGTGCACTATGGACAAGGAATACTTTGTTAATCTGGCAGATTCCATGGTGTCCAGGCTGAGAATAGTGTTGCTTGCCAAGGGCAATATGACTAAGTGCTGATGTAAGCTTCCAGATAAATGTATTTGTAAGCTTCCAGATAAATATATTCATGTACTTCTATGCATTTTTTTTTTTTTTTCATTATTATTAATGTGTCAAGATTTCTGTTGCAGGCACTGTATATGGTCTAATGTCTGATGATATTTTGGGGCAATGCAGAGGGTGGTTTAAAAAAAAAAAAAAAAAAAAAGGTTTTACGCCTGGTATCCCCGTAGGGCTAAGGTGTTGCCCCTGGGTTGAGGACTTTTGGATTGGAGCGTGTAGCATTTTATGACTGAATGCCCTTCCTGATGTCCACCAATGACCCTTGGGTGGATTCGATCCTTTGACCTTTCGGTCAAAGCGGAGTGCTCTAACCCACTGAGCCACGGGCTCCCATGTAGGTTTATTGCTACTGCTGGGCCCCTTTGGGAAGCATGACCAGCATTTACTGAAAGTCAGTATTCATGGGGAACTCTGTGACCTAACCCCTGCAGAAAGAGAAATATAGTACTGTAATGAAGGATAACATTTCTGTTAAGATATGTTTGTTTTGTTTTGATTATAAAGGTTCTGACATGCTTACATGCTTTGGCCTTGGTCATCTAATGGCAGCTTTCCATGTTTTTTTTATCTCAGGCAGCCTCCTTATTCAGTCCCTTATCCCTGAGGTCACACTGTGTGATGCTGTACCAAGTCTTTTTCAGTTTGCCTCTTGCAACCCTACCCCCAGTGTTAACAGCTCTCACTTTCTGCACCCTATTGTCATCCCCCATCTTCTCCACATGCCCAGACCATCTCAATCTACCTCCCCTCATCACAACATCAGTACATTCCAGTCCCATCATTAACTCTTCCATCATAAACCTAGCCTCCCCTGGGCCTCACATTCAAGGACACCCTGCACATCCATATACCCAACCCTTGGCTATCGCGCGTTCCGCTATAGCGTTTTACCGCTATCACACATGTATAAGAAACCTACCCAAATTCCTTTATCACTCACTAAATGCCTGGTATCATGCACCAACCTTGTGGATCAAGCGATAAAAAGCTTGGCCAAGTGAACACATCAGCTGACCAACCAAAACATTCAAGATGGCGGAGGATGCAACTCAAGCAGTGATTGAAGAAGTTCATTTGATAAAGTCTGTATGCTCAAGTGTGAATAAAACTCCACTATAATACATTAATAACCACTTTTATGTATGTGATGATGATGATGGGAGGCCTTATACTTCGTCTTGGCTTAGAGATAGGTGCTTCGTCACCAACACTTTCATAGCGGTTTTACAAACAAACCTATAAACTAGTCACTACAGTATACCCAAAGACTCTTAAATGTTTCATTACTTAACACAATGAATTTGGTGAAGTTCAACCTCCTCATAGAAGTGAAAAAAGTCCACAGTTGGAGCACTTGCAGTACACAGCTGAAGCGGCCGCCATCTTCTTTATTTATAAACAGTGGAGCACGCCGATAAAGTATGTACAGTATGCTCATTTCTTTACTATAATATGTTATTATGTGGTACAAAACAGGTATCTTAGGGGTAAATATTGAGGTCATGGCACCAGTTAGAATTATTACCATAAGTTCTTCACTTCGGCTATCGCGTTTTCGGCTATAGCGCAGCCATGGCGGCACCAATTAGGAGTGATAGCCGAGGGGGGTGGGGTGTATAATCATTGTCATTTGTTTACATTTGAGCTTGCGAATATCCTCTTCCATTACTGCCCAGGTCTCATTACCATACAACATAAACTAACACATGCCTCATACAAAGATTCCTTAGCACAGTGGGAGAGCCCTCTCAGTGTCAGGAGAGGCAACAGCTCCCTGAACTTCTTCCAACCAATCCTTACTCTTGCCGCAGAGCTAGCTCCAGCCCCACCTCTTGCACATAACGTGTCTCCCAAGTAATAAAACTCTTCCACACACTCAAGAGGCTCGCCAGCAAGATCAGTCCTTTAATGCTTGACAGTCTCCACATGTTGTCCCTGCCACACCATGCATGTGAAATAGCATTATCTTGCAGTCTACGTCATCACTACGTCTCTAAGCATTCACATTTCACAAACACTGCACAAAATGGAATTACTCCCCACACCCTTGTGGCAAACCAGATGTAATGGGGTGTATAAAAGCCCGCATTGCCCACAGGCAAAGTGGGGATCCTCTCTTTGGTTCAGTGGTAACATGTGCACGTATCAAGCGCGAGGGCCAGAGATCGAGTCTCGGCCAGGACAGTGATTAATTTGTTAAGTTTCATTTCAGGTATTACATTGGTTGGCAGCGGTATGGGATGTGAGGCAAGGGCATTGAGGGTCATATGATGTCGTGTTGACACCCTTACATCCCAGTGGTGGCCTCCAGTGCACTACGCTACCATGTGGGTGTGCAAAACTGACCAAATTAATCACTAGGGGGAGAAAAGAATGATGTAATGGGGTGTATAAAAGTCTGCATTGCCCACAGGCAAAGTGGGGATCCTCTCTTTGGCTCAGTAGTAACGTGTGCTCGTATCAAGCGCGAGGGCCTGAGATCAAGTCTCGGCAAGGACAGTGATTAATTTGTTAAGTTTCATTTCAGTTATTACACACACATGGCCACTCTCCCTCTCCTTTGACAGTATCACCACCAAACCCTAGGTACCATCACCTTTGTTTTATTGGCATTTACTCTCAAGTCCATGTGCCCCATACCAACCCTCCACTTCCTAAATCTTTCCTCCTCCTCCCTTTCATTCTCTGCAGTCAGCACCATATCATTGGCATACAACATCTCCCACGGAAGTCCATTTCTGAAGTCAGGTGAGAGGACAAGCACCATGATAATTAACAAGGGGCTCAAGTTTGACCTCAGATGTACACCAAGATTCATGGACAACTCATGACTCAAATCTCCATTCACTCTTGCCTGGGTGAAAGCACCCACATACATAGCCATAACCACTTTAGCCAGCCACTCCTCAATAGCAAGCTTTCTCATTGCTCACTTCATCATCTCCCTTGGGACTTTGTCAAAGACCTTCTCCAAATCATCAAAAAACAAAGTACAGATCCTTTTTCTTTCCTTAATATTTTTCCTGAAGCAGCCAAACAATGAATATGGCATCAGTGTTCCCTTTGCAGTGCATAAACCCAAACTGCATCTCATCATTATTCTCTCTTTTTCTGGTCATACCTTCTAGAACCCTCCCCATTACCTTCATTATCTGGTCCAAAAGTTTTTTGCTTCTGTAGTTTCCTCTTTCCAGGGCATCACCCTTGTACACATTTAACATCACACTTTGCAGCCAGTTATCTGGGACAACACATTCATATATAATAGTGTATATCAAATCTGTAAGTAAACCCACTCCTATATCTTCTGAGGCCTTCAGCATTTCAGCAGTCAACCCAGACACACCTTCTGCCTTCCCCATCTGCATCCTGCTTATTGCCCTGTTCATAGTAGCAGCATCAGTCAAAGGCCATGAGCCAAACATTGGATATACCGACTCCAAACCTTCCCTGTTCCAGTTAAACTCCTCATTCAGCAACCAATTATAATGCTCTCTCCAGGCATATTTAATATCGTCACTCTTCACCACTACCTTTCTTCCATCATTCTTCACA
Source organism: Birgus latro (assembly GCA_018397915.1). NCBI lineage: Eukaryota > Metazoa > Arthropoda > Malacostraca > Decapoda > Coenobitidae > Birgus > Birgus latro. Next base: position 103,075 of record JAGKTI010000098.1, read on the forward strand.
CACACTGCCCACCTATGATATCCTTGTTTTCCTTCTTCATCTGATTTGCTACCTTAAGTATGAGTATGTTATTTTTCCCCTCCACATGTGGGAAGTTTGAGAGGAAGAGCAGGGGAAGTTGTTGAGGCATTTAGTAGGAGGTGGGTGGATGTGGCATGTCTGCAGGAAGTCCGGTACAGGGGTGGATCAGCCAGAAAGATTGCTGGGAAGGATTGCTACTATAAGTTGTTTTGGCAGGGGGGAACTGACGGATATGGGGGTGTGGGGGTGTTGGTTGCGGAGAAATGGGTGGAGTATGTTTTGAATGTCATGAGAGTAAGTGATAGGATAATAGTAGTGAAAATTTTGATTGGACGGGTGATGGTTTCAGTTATATCAGCATATGCTCCGCAGGTAGGATTGGATGACGCGGAGAAGGATAGATTTTGGGATGATTTAATACGTGTAGTAAGTGGTATGGGTGATGATGAGGTAGTGGTTCTGGGAGGGGATTTAAATGGTCATGTTGGTGAAGCAGCTCAAGGTTATGAAGGAGTCCATGGAGGATGTGCATATGGTGTGAGGAATGCGGAAGGGGAAAGAATACTCGAGTTTGGGGAGGCTATGGACATGATTGTGTGCAACACACATTTTAGAAAAAGAGTGAGTAGATTGATTACGTACGAGTCCGGGGGAAATAGTAGCCAGATAGATTATTTTCTGGTCAGGAGGGTTGATAGGAGATTAGTGAGGGATGTTAAAGTTATAGGAAGCGAGGAGTGTGT
>JAGKTI010000098.1:107502-121643 GCA_018397915.1 Birgus latro
GATTATATATGAGTGTGTTGTCCCAGATGATTGGCTGAAGAGTGTAATTGTAAATGTGTACAAAGGGAAGGGTGATGCCCTGGAAAGGGGAAATTACAGAGGTATAAAGCTCTTAGATCAGATAATGAAAGTAATGGAGAGAGTTCTAGAAGGTATGATTAGAGAAAGAGTGAATATCAATGAGATGCAGTTTGGGTTTATGCCAGGCAGGGGGACCACTGATGCCATATTCATTGTTCGACAGCTTCAGGAAAAATATATTGGCAAGAAAAGGGAATTGTATTTTGTTTTTGTTGATTTGGAAAAGGCCTTTGACAGAGTCCCTAGAGAGGTGGTGAAGTGGGCAATGAGAAAGCTAGGGTTGGAAGAGTGGCTGGTTAGGGTGGTTATGGCCATGTACGTGGGTGCTCACACTCAGGTAAGGGTGAATGGAGCTTTGAGTGATGAGTTTCCCGTGAATGTTGGTGTGCATCAGGGGTCAGTTTTGAGTCCCTTGTTGTTTATCATGGTGCTTGAAGCCCTCTCACGTGACTTCAGAGAGGGACTCCCATGGGAGATGTTGTATGCTGATGATTTGGTGTTGATTGCTGAGAATGAAGGGGAGGCTGAGGAAAGATTTAAGAAGTGGAGAGATGGTATGGGGCACAAGGGCTTAAGGGTAAATGCAGATAAAACAAAAGTGATGATATCTAGGGTTGGTGGCGGTACAATCAGAGGAGAGGGAGAGTGGCCATGTGCAGTTTGCCACATGGGTGTGGGAAGTAATTCCATCTTGTGCAGTGTTTGTGATAAGTGGGTGCACAAGAGATGTAGTGGTATTAGAGGTAGACTGCGAGATAATGCTGATTTCATGTGTGCGGTGTGTCGGGGAGAGCAGGCAGAGATTGTTAGGCGTGAGAGGGTTGAACTTGCAGGTGAGTCTCTTGAGTGTGTGGAGGAGTTTTGTTATTTGGGAGACATGTTATGTGCCGGAGGTGGGGCTGGAGTTAGCTCGGTTGCTAGAGTGAGAAGTGGTTGGAAGAAGTTCAGGGAGCTGTTGCCTCTCCTGACATTGAGAGGACTCTCCTTACGTGCTAAGGGGTCTTTGTATGCAGCATGTGTTAGGAGTGTGATGCTGTATGGTAGTGAGACCTGGGCAGTAAAGGAAGAAGATATTCGCAGGTTTAAACGTACAGAAATGACAATGATTAGGTGGATGTGCAGTGCGTCCCTGCGTGCAAGGCATGGGGGGGCTGGGTTTACGATAGAAGAGTTGAGAGGTAGGATGGGACTGGAGTGTATTGGTGTTGTGATGAGGAGAGGTAGGCTGAGGTGGTTTGGACATGTGGAGAGGATGGGGGATGATAATTGGGTACAGAGGGTGAGAAGTGTTAATATTGGGGGAGGGGTAGACTGAGAAAGACATGGGACGAGGTCATTAAATGTGACTTAAGGGTTAAGGGACTGAATAGGGAGGCTGCCAGAGATCGAGCAGCGTGGAGAGCCGCCATTAGGTGACCAAGGCCGACACATGCAAGCATGTTGGAGCCTTCAAAAACGAAATGAAACGAAACGAAACACTATTTAGTTTATTCAGTAAAAGTCCCTGAGACTCAGATTTTGCCCTGTATCCCTCTTTTCTAACCCAATGCTTTGTAGCCAAGTATTCTTCTTTGTTACCAGCCCTTTTCCATTCCCAGAAAAGCCTTCTTTTCTCCTTAACTGTAGCTTCTACACCCTCATCCTGCCACCAAGTTACTTTATTTCTTGGGGGGGCCCCTTGTCCATCCACACACTGAATCAGTAGCTCTGAAGATATTGTTCTTGAGAGCTTTGTGCTGTTCATTAACATTTCAACATTTCTTCAGGGGGCCCCTTGTCCATCCACACACTGAATCAGTAGTTCTGAAGGTGTTGTTCTCAAGAGCTTTGTACTGTTCATTAACATTTCAACAGCTCCCTGTTCAGCCACCACTCATTTCACTATAGAAGGCGTCCCATACTACTTGGTTTTTCAGCTGCCATACTTTCCTCCTAGGTGCATAGGTTCTCTTATGCACCACCTGGTCATTAAGCACCATGTCACATAGTAATTTGTATTGCTGCATACACTTTTCTCTCCATATAACTTAACATCCCTTACCATCCTCCTATCAGCCCTCCTGATCAGGTGATAGTCTGTTTGGGTACTATTTCCCCCAGACTTGTATGTAATCAAAATACTCTTTCTTTTCCTAAAATATGTGTTGCACAGAATCATGTTCAGTGTCTCTCGAAACTCAAGTATCCTATCCCATTCCACGTTCCTCGTACTATGTGCGCATCCCCAAGTACGTCTTCATTATCCTTCAGTTGCTTCACCTACCATTTAAGTTCGCTAAAACTACAATATCATCATCCCCCACACCACTTACCACACATATTAACCCTATCAGGTTTCTGGGCCGGGCAGATTATGTCTGTGCTAGAATCAACTGCTCTCACACTGACCCACAACTTTGCGCCGCAATATTTTTCTTTGATTGCTCTATGTAAAAGCGCTTTTCATGATAGAACGTTGGTTTGGGGGGCAGTTTAAACCTAAATATTTGTACTTTATCGTAGTATGTTCAAAAAGGGAAAACAGAGAGAATAAAAAGTCAAAATGACAAGTTGAAGTTAGGGGAAAACCAAAAATTTTATACCTCTAGAAAAATATTTGGAAAAAAAAAAAAGTTACAGGATTAAAGATATATAAATCAGATTTAAGCCATGCAAAATTACAATAAATTACCTTTACAGTGCTATATAGATTATGGTCATTTATGCATTTTCTTGCGCGGTAAAGCGAAAGGAAAAAGATGCAAATATTTTTATGATTCTCAGCTACATATTCACTTTACAATAATTTTCTCTGATTGATCAGTGTAAATACATCTTTTACAGTTGAATGCTGGTTGTAATGTAAATTTAAAGCTGAATAGTTTTAGTTTATCATAGTATATTCAAAATAGGAAAACAAGGAAATAAAGTCAAAATGACGAGGTGGTTAGGTAAAAAACAAAATTTTATACCTTGCTATAGAAAAATATTCAGCAATAAAAATCTAACAAAGATATATATATATATATCTGGTTTAAAGCATGCAAAACCACAATAAATTGCCTTTACAGTGCTATATAGATTATGGTTATTTATGCATTTTACTGTGTGGTAAAGCAAAAGGAAAAGGATCCAACTTTTTTTTATGATTCTTGGCCACATATTCACTTTGCAATCTTTTTCTTTGAATGGGCAGCGTAAGTACATCTTTTATGATTGAATGCTGGTTGTGGTGTTATTTTAAAGACGAATAGTTGTAGTTTATCGTAGTATATTCAAAAAGGAAAACAAAGAAAATAAAAAGTCAAAATGACAGGGTGAACTTAGGTGAAAACCAAAAGTTTTATACCTTGCCTTAGAAAAATATTCAGCAATAAAAATCTAATAAAGATTTATAAATCTGATTTAAACCTTGTGAAACTACAATAGATTACCTTTAAAGTGGTATATAGATTATGGTTATTTATGCATTTTATTGCACAGTAAAGTGAAAGGAAAAAGATGCACAATTATGTTATGAATCATTTTGTTTCATTTTGTTTCGTGTTTGAAGGCTCTAGCATGCTTGCATGCATCAGCCTTGGTCACCTAATGACAGCTTTCCGTGCTGCTCGATCTATGGCAGCCTCCCTGTTGTCCCTTAACCCTGAGGTCACACTTAATGACCTCGTCCCACGTCTTTCTCGGTCTACCCCTCTCAACCCCACCCCCAATAGTAACACTTCTCACCTTCTGCACCCAATTGCCATCCCCCATCCTCTCCATGTGCCCAAACCATCTCAATCTGCCTCTCCTCATCACAGAACCAATACACTCCAGTCCCATCCTACCTCTCAACTCTTCCATCGTAAACCCAGCCCCCCCAGGCCTTGCACGCAGGGACACATTGCACATCCACCTGATCATTGTCATTTCTGTACGTTTGAGCCTGCGAATATCCTCTTCCTTTACTGCCCAGGTCTCACTACTATACAGCATTCCACTCTTAACACATACTGCATACAAAGACCCCTTAACACATAGGGAGAGTCCTCTCAATGTCAGGAGAGGCAACAGCTTCCTGAACTTCTTCCAACCACTTCTCACCCTAGCCACAGAGCTAGCTCCAGCCCCACCTCCGGCACATAACATGTCTCCCAAACAACAAAACTCTTCCACACACTCAAGAGACTCACCAGCAGTTTCAATTCTTTTATGCCTGACAATCTCAACCTGCTTTCCGTGACACACTGCACACATAAAATCAGCATTATCTTGCAGTCTGCCTCTAATACCACTACATCTGTTGTGTACCCATTTATCACAAACTCTGCACAAGATGGAAGTAATTCCCACGTCCTTGTGGCAAATTGCACATGGCCACTCTCCCTTTTCTTTGACTGTACTGCCACCAACCCTAATTATCATCACTTTTGTTTTAACTGCATTTACCCTTAAGCCCTTGTGCGCCATACCATCTCGTCCACATATTCTTTTTCTTTGATTGCTCTGTGGGGATACACTTTTCGCTATAGAATGTTTGATGTGGTGTTATTTTGGAGCTGAATAGTTGTAGTTTTTAGTAGAATGTTCAAAAAATGAAAGCAAAGAAAAAATGTCAAAATGACACATATACAGTATGTGCAAGGAAAAGTGGGAGGCAGTTATGTAACCTTCGACCATCACGACAGCTACAGTGGAACTGCCTTTGTTCCCTGCCCAGAGACAAAGCCATGAGTCATATCACACATGCACTGCCTGCCACGCATAAAGCAACCATCTCACGATATCATGCCCGACTTTCATTTTTATGACATGTAGGTGCAATTTATGGTGAATATTTTAAAAAAGTAATCAAATTTTGGCGCCTGGTGGTTTAGCGGGTAATTACGGCACTCCAGTCGGATTGAGCCGGTGAAGGTTTATATCCAAGGGGTGGTTGGAGTTTATTGCTCACATAATGCCATTCAGGGATGAGTGAGGCTGATCACTCTCATCTTAAATGTCAGGACAAACTTGCCTAGCCCCGGGCTCCTACGCTCCTCTGTGGGGTGACATAGGATTAGATATTGAATGAATGAATGAATCTTAAAATGACAATTAAAAGCATCATTGGAATCTCTGAGGTTTGGATTTGAAATGACCCCCAGAATCATCATCAGAATTTCAGAGGGTTAAGTCATTGCAGAATCAATCTTTTTCTTCATCATCCAAGCCAGCCTGTTGAGCATGCACCAATATAAATGAAATTATCAGCCTGCCGAACAAAATTTTCACTACTATAATCCTTTTGATCACTCTCATTACATTTTGCTGAGGATATTTTTCTCCACAGATTGATAACTACTTTGTGGCAGTTGGAATGAATGGAAACAGTCTGCAGGGTGCTGGAGGAGCTGGCCAAGCCATAGCAGAGTGGATCATGTATGGTTCATTGGCCAAGGAGATGCTGCCTTTTGATGTACGACGTTTCATTGACCTTCACAATAACCGTCGTTACTTACAAGAGAGAACCCAGGAAGTTGTTGGCAGGTGAGTTCCTAAAGTTGTAAAAATTACATGCACTGACTTTTTTTTTTTTTTTCCAACAAGATTAACAGAGGAGGGAAAAAGAAATTCATACACCAGATTATAAGAGATTATAAGTGTCTTCTGTACATAAAAAAATCTTTAACAGCTGGACTTGAACTGCTCTAGGATGAAGTTTTGAGGGAAACTAATCTGGGGAAGCAAGTTTTCAAAAGAAGCAGTTCAGGGAATGAAGGAAATCTAATGGGCAGAAGTTCTGCAATATGGCACTGTGACAGTCCAGTCATGAACGTTACCGGACTCTTGTAAAGCATGGGGGGAGGCATGAAGAGGCAACTTCGTCTGACTACTTGCCATAAAAATATCTGTAAAATAATGTAGTGGAGGCAATATTCCTTCATACTAAGAGGGAGGTAGTTCATATGTAATTGTTGGGTGGCACTGACCATCCACTCACAGGATGTAGTGTTGCTCTCGGGTGCCTGCCCGTTCCTCTCTTTCATCTTTCTTTCCTTCCTTCCTCTTCTGTCTTTCCTTCATTCTTTTTTCTTCCTTCTGTCAGCAGGTGACTGTACACTGAGTGACAAGCTGAATGGTTCCCTGAACATCAGGAAGCCATTTACCATGCTGGGTGGCAACCATATAACCAAATTATGGCACCTGGTGGTTTGGTGGGCAGTTATGGTGCTCCATTTGAATTGAGCCAGTGCAAGATTCAAGGGGTGGTTGGGGTTTATTGCTCACATTATATCACTCAGGTATGAGTGAGGCTGGTCGCTCTCATCTTAACCCACCGCGTGCTGGCTGACTTGAGACCTTCATGTCACCACAGTGCTGGCCATTTATTTTTATTTTTTATTTTTTAATTTTTTTTTCTACATAGGTTAGGAATGATGAGAAAACATGGAGAACAACCATAAAAGTCCTCACAGATGCCTGAAGGTTGATTTTGAGGACAGTTCTTTCTTGGTGGGTGGTTGAAATGGGAGTAACGGCTGTAGACTTCACTGACCGCCACCGACACCAAGCAAGTTGAGGTAGGAGATCTTCGTTTTCTTCATGGGTAAGTATCCCAAATGACCCAGGGACACTTGTAAGGTATATAGATGATGTGGGAACTGTCCCCAAGCATAATTATGTGTGGGGACGCATTATGACGTTGAAGTGAGCGAGTGGCATTTTTCCGATAATGTTCGTATGATGGGATTTTCTAGTTTTCACATGAGTGTTTGCCCACACATATAATTTGCATCTTTTTTTTTTCACAACAAATTATTCTTGCACATTGTACTCATCATGTGTCTTTTTCCCGAATGCAAAGACACATTACACAAGTGATATATGAAGCATTTACACTGCACTTTTATCTATTTATCTATCTATTGCCAGATGCCTCAGTCCCGTAAGGGTTGGCCACAAACAAATTGCCTCCACATCTCCCTGTCCAATGCCACATCACTGCCTTGTTCCCAGCTCACACCCCCTTCTGTCATATACCTCTCCACTCCATCCCTCCATCTCTCCTCAGCCTCCCCCTCCTTCTTCCCCCCTCCACCTCCCTCTCCCCCCTTCCACCTCACATACACTCTCCTCATTAGTTTCTTGCTCTCCATTCTCTCCACATGGCCAAACCTCCTCAATGTATTTCTCCTAATGACTTCCATCACATCCACATCCACACCACAGTACTCCTTCACTTCCTCATTTGTCAGTCTGTCTCCATGTAACTCCACATTCTCCTCTCAGAAAACTCATTTCCACTGCTGTCACCCTTGACTTGTGTCCTTCCAACAAGGTCCAAGCTTCACTTCCATACATTAAAGTTGGTATCTCAGTACTGTCATGCAGCAACTTTTTAAACTTCCATACTCACTTTCCTGTTCCTTATCACTGCTTTCAAAGAACCAGCAACCTTTCTCCCCTGTTGTACCCTTTCAGGCACTTCATCCTCTAAACTTCCATCCTTACTCATCACACTACCCAAGTACTTAAACGCAGTCACATTTCCTTTTCCTCCTCATCCAGCCTCAATGTACAGTCGCCCCAAGAAGTGACGGCAGTGTATCCAGAAGTTATTGGTCAGTGATGATGCACATACTCCTCATTATATCTTTACAAGGTGAAACGTTTTACGTAAAATTGTTACAGAAAACAATAAGTAAATGCCAAAATACCAGTACCGTATATTTCAAAATTATAGGAAGCCTTGCATTTGTTACGATAATAAGAAATCGAAAACAGAACTAACTGATATTTCAGAACTATCGCTTAGGGACAGACAGGAATAATTTGCAGAGTTCATAACAAGTATGGTAACATGTAGTAATTCTTAGTGGCATAAGACTGAAAAGAGGAGAGACTCAGTAAACAAACAAAATCAGCCATTACTGTTTATGAAATTTTTGCTTACAATACTGTACTTTAGAATAATTTAAAGTAGTCTACTTCTGTTCTTGTTTTCTTCATGGACAACGACAAGTGGGAAAGCAGCTTAAGTTAATAGGACTATGTAAAATGGTTCGATCAACAAGCGCAATAGGAGACAAGTTTTACTCAAAGACATACAGTTATTACACTGCATTTGGTCAGTTTTCTATTAAGAAAAATCTCTGGAATAATTAATATATGCCAGTGAATGAAATATAAAGAAAAAACCTTGGAAATTTGCTGAGAGACGGAGCTCCTTGGAGAAGGTCAACTTGTCATAGCCTAGTATCCTCAGTGCGTAAACGATTGGCAAGAGTAATAAAATGCAGAGGGTCATAAACAATTAAATGAGTTCAAACCTTAGAAATCGGCATTTTCAGTTAACCAGGATATAGCAGTTTACTTAAGATGAAAGATGTTACAGATTAAAAGATGTAGCAGTAAGTATGTGCTTTTGCACTGCAAGAGTTTATACCCGTGAAATCATGCTTTGGTCCTCTTTATTGCCTAATGTAAGAGAAATGGGTAAACTCTGCCATACCTCCTTACAACTGAATATTAGTTTGAATCACTGGGAATAAAGTAACTAATTATAATTGTAAGCAAGGAGAAGACAAGGAATAAAAGGCAGAATGGTCTTAATACTACCGCAGGTGGGGTATTACAGTATTCGTACTGTTACGAATAGGTACGTCGTTGTGGCATCCTTATTGTTGCTATATCATCACCATAGCATTTGAAAATAAGGTAGTATATTGCAGTCACAAGAATTTTCCTTATCTGGTCTTCGAAACTAGAGCATTTGTATTTGAAATCCTGGGAAGCAGATACATCAGGAACACAGGGTTATACTACCTGCCACACACAGAGTAATACATTACACATTCATTCAAATCGGGAAACATATCTACGTGTTAACATCTAATATATCACTGCCTCATGTTATTGATTTTATGCCATTTTTAGTGAGATATATCGTGTATTTTATTTAATATGACGTGATGAAGGCCCATAATTTTTATCATATATTCACTGAGTTTTCATTGAATGTATGGCAGTGCTGAGTGACTGAACCAATCTGAAATTCTGTCATCACTTCTTAGGGTGGCTGTACATTCAGTGACTTCACTTCTCTCAGAGACCATAACTTTAGTCTGCCCTACATTCACCTTTAGATTCCATTTCTTACACAGACTCCAAAATTCATTCACCAAGCCTTACACTTCCACATCCTCTTCACATAACAACACAGTGTCATCTGCAAACAACAGTATATGGAGTTTCCAAATATTGCCCTCTCTTATTAGGGTTGCTTCAACATTCTCTTCTCTACCTTGTATATACAGTAATGTAACAATGGGATTTTTTTGACTACGTTATAAATTAATAATCCCACCGCTTAAGCCACCAGTGTCGTTCTGAAAATTTAGCACTCACAGGATTTATGGAATTTCACACCGCTGTAACACCAGTGTATGGGCAGTACTTTGACTGAATGAATTTATTCGATGTTGACTGGTTACTGCCAAAGAAGATATCCTAGAGTTATTAAAGAAGGCCTCGTTATTTGATTAACACTAGGAAGAAATACCATCAGGTAGTAGTAGAATTAGTTTGGTATGCTGCCACCACCCAGCGATTGCCAGGGAAAAAAAAAAATAAATGATATTTGTCCCGTACAATGTAAGAGAGGACAATGAGGCCTAGGACAGTAAACAGGGTAGTGTGAGAAAAATATATGAGAGCGTGGATTTTATAGATAGTAACATGCCTTGCAGGCCACTCAACCTCATAATCAACTTCCCAGAGGAATTTATACCAAACACATACGAAAAGTATAATTAACTATATTACTATCCTTAATTTACATAAAATGAAATAACCTTCGAACAAGAAATAGTATCTAGAACATAGTAATACTTCAGTCTCTGATACCACCAGATTATCTGAGAGAATTAATACTCTCTTCTCCACAGATTATAAATCAACTGACTCACATATCATGGTACAAAGTAATTATACGAGAGAATACCACCACTGAAGTACCTTGGGCTTTACACTCAACAAGATGTTGATTATACTGCTCACAGAAGAATTACTCGCCCAGTACATAACATACATACATAAAGAATACACTCAACTCGACCTCTTAACTCGACAAGAGGTTCACATGTGAAATAGAAAATTACAACCTCAGGAGAGACTCACATAAACCACGGTCTCAAAAGGACTCGTAGTATTTCCCAGGTTTACAACGTGTTACAAGGTTTACTCTAGGTTAATTTAATCACCCCTATTATCCATGGGTTTTCGCAATATGACATATCTATGTAAAATTATCAGATGCCCAAGAATATTTTAATATATATCATCACTGCGCTTGCAATACTCTGCTTGATAGAGAAATACAACACTCCATATCTCACTCGCTTTTGACCAGAATATTACACTTTATGAATAAAAGGCCTTACTAAATGGACCATACAACATCATATTCGACAACTATGTATAAGAAATGAACTAAGTGGAATTGCGTAAGGGCATTGGCAATTAGGACTGTGAGACATTACGCAGACAGCAGTCCCGACTTGATGGCGCCACACCAAATCTGTGGAACGTCCGTCTAGTATGAAATCTCAGCTCGAAGTCATATAAAAGTATTGGAAATTATTATCAGACAACTTACTTTATATATAGTTAGAATGAAAACTAATTGTTGTGACGTATGGGGGAAAATACATTGAATTTACTCTAGACCATACCTGTGGAACGTCCGTCTAGTATGAAATCTCAGCTCGAAGTGACGGCTTGCGGCAAGGATGCTCCGGGAATCCCGCGATGTTCTTACAAACAGTTCTGGCTTCAACTTATTACTCTACAGTTAACTTATTATACAATCGTCCAGGAATTTGCAACAAGGAACTTTCCACTCTCCTCTACTTAGACAAAATGACTTATGATGATTTAAATTTTGTGGCAAACAGTTTAAACGATGCCTAAACTCATGCATACAGTTAATTATTCTTTGTGTCGCATTGGTCTGACCTACGTGATCTAGCGACAGTGAAAAATTAATTAATTTCGCGGCTATCAATGACTATAATCAATAATCAGACTTTACCTAAGTTCTTAGACATTGTTATTTAGTACAACAAGATGATAAACACAAACTCAACTACAAAATTCAGAATTCCAAGTGTAAATACAACTCATCGCGAATTTTAATCTCGAATCAACTTTCTTCGCCTCTTTATCAAACAGACATGAATTTGCGCATCCAACTCACTCCACACGGTCTTACATGTTGACAATATTACTCCCCTACTACACTTTAACTAAGATCAAGCCCAAAAAATGAATTACAAGGTCCACTTCCCATACATTGCATCATCTAAACAGGGTCCATACATAAACTAACGTAAATTACACGTATATTACACTTACACTATACTTATACTAACTTATATTACACTTATACTACTTATATTATATACAAAAATTACAGCATTACAGTAATCTCTTTAAGACCTGGACGCCCAAGTCCTGGACAGTTTGGGCTCAGGTCCTTGGACACCAAAAATGGCCAAAATACGTAATAATGAAAAAAAAAAAAAAAGCTGATTTGTGTTCATCCCTACTTTAAATTTGCCGTGCGGTGACGAACAGCTGTGTTTTGGCACATAGTTCCTCTGACGTCCTCTAGAGCACCCCTGCATCCTCCCCAGTTCCCGCCTATCTACCTTCGTGACTGCACTCTCGTCGCAATGGATGCCCATATGCTCATTTTTGTGAAGAAATTGCAACACCTCGCCACCAGGCCACATGGGAATTTACAGTGTTGTGCAGTGTTAAGAAATTAGAATTCAGAGTGCAAAGGATTAAGTGCAGAGTTCAACACTGGCATGTTGCAGCTGGTGTGGTGCAAGTAAGAACAGAATTTGCAGTGTTAAACAATTATAATTCACAGTTCAAAGGATTCAGTGAAGCACAACACTGGATTAATGTACATGCTTCAAGTGCACCTATACCACTGTCAGAGCCATAGAGGAGGCGGGTTAATCTTCGTGACGGCCACGGCCATGTCTTAAGTACCCTGTACACTGCTAAATATTCCATACTTACTTCTGATTTCTTATTCTCTGGTTCCTTTTCATTTATTTCATGGTTTCTGACCCTTATTTGTGTGTGTGGAGTCTTAAATAGGTGCAGTGCATGTCCGGTAGGCAGCTATTTAGGTGGATTTCAAAGTTTGGTTGGGTTGGGGCCTATAAGTACCTGTCCAAGGGCATTTTTCCCAAGTTCCGGACAAAACCAAGTCCCGGACATGCCTTTGGCTGTATTACATTGGATCTTGGAGGGATTACTGTATCTCATTTATAACCCCATCCATATACAGATTGAACAACCATAGGACACGACATCCCTGTTTCAGTGGAACATTCAGAAACATTCACTCAGTTCACTATCCTTTTGCACTGCAGCCTTAGCCCCCTCATACATACTCTTCAAGGCATTCAGCAACTTCACATTTACTCCATAATTATATCCTTAATACTTTGCACGTTCCTTGTCTATTCACCCTGTCATATACTTTCTCCAGATCCATGAAGGCTGCATACAACTTCTTTCATCATTCATTCATTCATTCATTATCCAATCCTATGTCACCCCACAGAGGAGCGTAGGAGTCCGGGGCTAGGCAAGTTGGTCCTGACATTTAAGATGAGAGTGACCAGCCTCACTTGTCCCTGAATGGCATTACGTGAGCAATAAACCCCAACCCCCCCTTGGATGTAAATCTTCACCGGCTCAATCCGATTGGAGCGCCGTAATTACCCACTAAACCACCAGGCGCCAAAATTTGGTTATATGGTTACCAGCCAGCGTAGTAAATGGTTTTCTGGTGTACAGGAAACCATTTGGCTTGTCACTCAGTATAGAGTCGCCCACAGGCAGAAGGATGAGGAAAGAATGAAAGCAAGAAAGACAGGAGAGGGAGTGTAAAGTCACCCGTAGGCAGAAGGACAAGGAAAGAATGAAGGAAAGAAAGACAGAAGAGGATCTTTAAAAACTTTTTCACTAAAGACCCACGAATGAATATCTGATCTGCGCAACCTCTTCCCTCCCTAAAACAACCCTGTTCTTCTCCAACTAATTCTTCTTTCATTTCCATCACTCTGTCAGCAAGTATCCTATCACATTCTTTTCATACTACACTAAGAAGACAAATGCCCCTATGATTACCACACTTTTCTTTTTCCCATTTTCCTTTGTACAGGGGAATAATTATACCAGACTTCCAATCAATCCTCTGGGATTACCTTCCTCCCAGGCCAATCTGCACATCATCTGTTTCCATTCTACTACCATCTCTCCCTCATGCTTCAGCATTTCACCACACACTGCATCAATTCCTGGAGCTTTCCTCATTTTGACTTTCTTCATTAGAATTATTATTCCAATTATTATGAAATCTCTTATACTAATTTAAATATACATTACAGTTACCTATGAAATATCTATCTATCTAATTGCCAGACGCCTCAATCCCGAATGGGGTGGCCACAAACAAATCGCCTCCATGTCACTCTGTCCCCTGCCATTTCACTACCACGCTCCCAACTCACACCCCCCTCTCTCATATACCTCTCCACTCCATCCCTCCATCTCATCCTCGGCCTCCCCCTCCCTCTCGCCCCCTCCACCTCACTCACATACACTCTCCTCGTCAATCTTTCACTCTCCATCCTCTCCACATGCCCAAACCACCTTAACGTGTTTCTCCTAACGCTTCCCATCACGTCCTCAACCACACCACAACGCTCCTTCACTTCCTCATTTGTTAGTCTGTCTCTCCATGTGACTCCACATGCTCCTCTCAAATAACTCATTTCCACTGCTCTCACTCTTGACTTCTGTCCTTCCAACAGGGTCCAAGCTTCACTTCCATATGTCAGAGTTGGTATCACAATACTGTCATGTAACAACTTTTTCACTTCCATGCTCACCTCCCTGTTTCTTATCACTGCTTTCAACGAACCAGCAACCTTCCTTCCCTGCTGTACCCTTTCGAGCACTTCACCCTCCAGACTACCATCCTTACTCATCACACTGCCCAAGTACTTAAATTCACTCACATTCTCCAT
>JAGKTI010000098.1:126229-137269 GCA_018397915.1 Birgus latro
AAAAAAATAAGGTAATTGATAGTGCCATACACCTGGAATTGGCTAATTATCATTTGGCAACATCCAACCTGCACTCATTCGCTAATTTCCCCTGCTTTTTTTTTCCTGTGAAAATTGCCATATGAGCTATTCTCATAATATAAATGTATATAAGAAAGGAAGGGAGAAGCCTGAGTGATATTTATATTCACCTGGAACTACCTAATTTATTATGTATTGTCTAGATTTCCTACGACTTATTTCTTAGCATATACATTAGCAGCTGACATTTTCAACTCTTGGCTACCGAGATACGTACATTTCAGTTCACTGTCGTCTTTCAAGCTGGAGGCACGTCGCAGTCGCGCCCCTCCATTTCTGCCACTTTTGCACCCATTATAAAAGGCCGTGTGACCTCTACCCCTACTAAACATCGTGTGGGAAGCGGTAAAGGACTGTAGATATATATAAGTGTAATAAAGTACTAGAAATAATAAAGTGTGAGTGTGTATATCAATAAGAAATGACAATACGGGCGGCGAATTAGTGCGAGTGGGAGGCTCGTATGCGCTCGTATTTTACATTGCTTTCACAGTGTTTTTTTTTTGGAGTATGGATTCCAAACTACTTGGAAATCATTGAATAGTGTTTCTAGTGTTAATATCTGGCAGTGGTATTCATATTACGGGAAGTCGGGAAGTGTAAAGTGGAGACTTAGTTACCCAACTTCATAAGTCTCCACAAGTCCTACGGTAGTCGACGAGTGCTAAAAAAAAACATCCCAGGAGAAAGCTGAAGGTATGTGCCATATGCATATGTAATTATAATATTCTAGGACTAATAACTGATTTTTGGCAAATATTTTTAAAAAGTCAGTCAGAGCGCGGATTTGCCCCGCGGGATGGGCACAGCACACCTCCGATAACCCCGCGGTTTAAATGTTAAATGAAACATTGAGAATTTCAATATCCTTTTAGAGATGTGAATATTGGTTGCATTGAAAGTAATATAGAAATTAGGCAATATCTGTTATTGGTAAACTGGATATGTTTGGTTTTCCCAGCATTAAATGGGACAATGTTACTTTGTCCCCCTTCATTGAGCTTAGATAAGTGCTGATTTATGGAGGTTGTTGGTCTGAGTTGGGAGTTAGAGATATCAGACTTTGTGATTAGGTCCTTAAGTTTGAAGGACCTGTGAAGATTTGAGTCATCTGCATATGAGTGAATGGGATTATGGGTTACAGTCAAGAGATCATTAATATGAATGAAGAATAAGGTTGGAACCAAGACTGATCCTTGTGGCACACTGACATTAATTGAATGGAAATTGGAGTATGTATCATCTGCTTATACCTCTTTTTTTCTCAAGTATGAAGAAATCAGTTGGTCTGAAAATGATAGGCCATAGCAAGGGAGTTGAGATAACGGGGAGAGTTGCCACACTGTCAGAATCCTTAGAAATATCAAGGGCTATTGCATGGATTTCTCCATGTTGAGCATTTGACTGATGGTTGGTATGAGTAAAGAGATCGAGTACTGTATATTTTCAGTGGATATTTTGTGGCAAAAACCATACAGTGCACCCTCACACAATATGAGTTTATGGGCGGCAGAAATCCTCGCATTCTTAAGATTTTGCATTATGTGAATCAAAGAATTTATGGGAAAAACGGTATATGGTGGACAGCCCACCCAGAGCTTGGTCTTCGGGTCCCCTTCCAGTCTGCTCTACCCTGCTAATACTTTGTCTGACAGTGCTTCTAGTTGGACCAACATATAAAACAACAAATAGAACACCATGTACTTTACTGATCTACCAGAAGACCCGCCGACATGTCATAAAAATAACCCTGCTAATACCAATACACCAGTCCTGTATGAGACAGCCCTAGCATGTATTCAATATGGACAGTGGGTGTTAGCGCCGAAGTGGTGACATGTAGAGGTGTATGGTATGTAGGAGGACGGCTGGGCCTTGATAGCAGGCTGTAAAGCCTATGCCCAGAGTCGGACACATAAAAAAAAAAAAATTTAAGTGACTTCTGGGCATGTTAAGGGAGGGTGGGTATCTGAGCTCGGGGCACCTACTCTTGCCCCACGCGATGGGGTGCCCCATTGTCGCTCACTCTGCCACTTCTGAGATCTCCTGGAGGTGCCATAAAGGCTTCAAAGTCGACAGCTGAGACCATGATGAACAGGTGGGTACTGGTATGATGCTAAAACGGACCACAGGATGCGAAGTACAACATGTGTTCTTGTGGCAGTATGGAAGAGAAGTGTCTGTTTACCCAAGAAAGTCGGTAGATGGTATGCAGGTAGCTGGCCAGCTGCCCACCATTTTGAATCTTGCTCATTGCCAGCCAACTGCCTTCATGTGACTGACTCGCATTGTCCAGCCCGACACTCATAGTAATGACGGGAAGTCCAATTTTGCCTTGGAATCATACAGCCAATTCGCATGTTGGGAAGTTTGATTCGCAGATTTCTATCTATCTATCTATCTATCTATTGCCAGACACCATAATCCCGTAAGGGGTGGCCATTTGACTTTGAGTTATTTTTTTTTATGGGGGGGGGGCACTAACCCTCCACCAACCCACTTGTTGACACGTAGGGAGCACACAGATTTCGCATTCAATAAAAATAAGCATTTTCTGGGTTGACCTCACATTGTAGGTGATTCGCACTGTGGGAGTTTGCACTGTACTGTCTGTCTCTAATTAAGCTGTTGGATTCATGATGTTAAATGATGTTCTTATTATTCAGTCTGTCTGTCTACAGCCAGATGCTTTAATCCTGTAAGGGGTGGCCACATACAAATCACCTGCATTTTGCCCTGTCCCCTGCCCTCCCTCCAACTTTCACCCCCCATTCACATATCGTTCTACTCTATTCCTACTTCTCATCCTATCTCCCCCTTCCATTCTCTCCCTCCACCTGGCTCACATACATTCTTCTCGTTAGTTTCTCACTCTTCATCCTCACCACATGACCAAACTACCTCATTGTATTTTTCCTAATGCTTTCTGTCATATCTACATCTGTGCCACAATACACTTTCACTTCTTAATTTGTCAGTCTGTCTCTCCAAGCTTCTCTCAAATAATTTGTTTTCACTGCTTTCCTTCTTGGCTGGTGTCCTTTCAACAAGGTCCAAGCTTCACTTCCATACCTTTGGGTGGGGATCACAATACTGTCATGCAGATACATTTTTACTTCCAGACTTATTTCCCCAGTTCTTATCACTGCTTTAAATAAACCAGCAACCTTTCTTCTCAGCTGAACGCTTTCAAACATTTCATCCTCCATACTTTCAAACTTACGCATCATACTACTCAAGGTAAATTATTTCATATTTTCCATTTCCTCGCTGTCCAGCCCCACCGTGCATTCAGTGACTTAATTTCTCTCAAAGACCACAGTGTTACTCTTCTCTGCATTTACCTTGTGATTCTGTTTTTTACATACTCTCCCAGATTCAGTCGCCATGCTCTGCAGTTCTGCTTCGTCTTCACTTAACAAAACAGTATATCTGCAAACAACAAAACAGGAAGTTCCCAAATGCTACCCTCTCTCATTAGAGCCACTCCAACATCCACTTCCCTACCTTGTATATCTTTTAGAACTCCATCCATATACAAATTGAACAACCATGGATACATGACACATCCCTGTTTCAGTCCAACATTCAGGTGGAAAAATTCACTCAGTTCACTGTCAACAGGTACTGCAGCCTTCGCACCCTTATACGTACTCTTCACAGCTGGGGTAGAATGTAGCACCAGACAAGCAGGGCAGTACTCCCAAGGTAGATGGCAAGCTCCCATTTCACCAGCCTTATTGATTAGCTCCTGACCATCCCCTTTTGCTGAGCTTTTTCACTGTTTCAGTAACATAGAGAGTAGGCCAGCATGCTCTCCAGTACAGGTTCCTCTTACTGTCAGTGCCAGATTACGTGCCTACTACACACTACACTTGCTATTCAAAATTTTACAAAAAAATGGCAGCCCATTACCAAGCCTTGTAGTCCCCAGAAGAAGGTGGGACCATCAAAGCCCCCACCATCCGCCCTTCCTAGTGAAAACCAAGCGAGATTCCTGGAATCACTGTCTGACTTGCTCCATCTTCATTTCTGCAGCATTTTTGGCCATTCCTCAAACTTTCTCTCTGTTGAACACCACCTTTCCTCCTCTAGAGCTCACCTTCTCTTCCACATTAGACTCAGCTGTCCAAGGCAACTGATAACAAACCTTCTCTGTATCCTCCTACTTTCTCTATACTCATTTCAAAGCCAGAGGTGGCTGTTTTGTATATGTACGCAATGACACATCTTGCTCTAGTGTTCCCGAACTTGAATATTCAGAGTTCTTTTCTTTCTAGCCTCGGCTATCCTTTCATTCCCAGACTAAATATATTTGTGCTGCTTCCTTAAACCCCTAATTCTACTGACTGTGAAAAATTCTTTGACTGCCTTACTTCTTAGATAGAACACATCAATTTCTCCTTTCTCTGAAATCTCCATACTAGGTGATTTCAATGTTCGCCACCATCTTTGGCCCTCCTCTCCATTCACTGATCCACCTTGTGAACAGCCTACATCTTTTCTATCCTTAATGACCTAGAGTAGCTTGTACAGTACCCTACCTGTATCCCTGACCATCTTGGAGAGAGTTCCAACATACTCAACCTTTTCCTTACAGCTTATCCTTCTACTTATGCTGTTAATCTTTTCTCTTCGTTGGGCTCCTCCAATCACAATCTTATTGCTTTAACCTGTCCTTTTGCACCAGTAAGGCCTGTGGACCCTCCCAAGAGGGAGTGGCTGTTGCATTTTGGAGCTGCTGATTGGGAGGCCTTCAGGCAGTACTTTATTGATTTTCCCTGGAATGATTATTTCTTCCATGGCCAAGAGCCATCTGAGTGTGCCATGTTCACTACTGAGGTTATTCTCATGAGCATGGAAGCATACTTTACTTTCTCGTATTCTGTGACAAACTCAAAAAAGCATGGTTTAATCATGCTTGTTCAAATGCTGTCCTTAACAAGGAGAGGGCATACAAAAGGCACCAAAGCCAACCCACCCCTGAATCTCATCTCATTTATGTTTCTACACGGAATGATACTAGGTCTGTTCTTCGCTCTGCTAAAAATAATTTCATTTGTAGTAAGTGCTCTGAACACTCCAACTCACATTCTTTCCACTCCTTGTGGCACCTTGCCAATAACCTTCCTAACTACATAACCTCATCATCCTTCCTTCCTCTCCTTCTTCTTTTCCACTCTGATGGCTCTGTAGCTATTTCTTCTACTGGTAAAGCAGAACTCTTTGCTCAGACTTTCTCCTCCAGTTCCACATCAGATGATTCTGATGCTGTTCCTCCGTCACTTCCTCCCTCTGACTTCCTCATGGCTGACATTAAAATGTCTTCAAGTTATGTATTTTCTGCCATCAGTGGCCTCAGTACTAACCAGGTATAAGTGCCTGATGGAGTCCCTCCTACTGTCTTCAAAACTGTGCTCTGTCCTTATGTCCTGCCTAGGTAAACTCTTTCATCTTTATCTATCAACTTGTACCTTTCCGTCTTGCTGGAACTTTGCTCTCGTTCAGGCTGTCACAAAGAAGGATGACCATTCCCTGCCTTCTAACTATCACCTATTTGCTTTAACAGCTGTATTTCAAAAGTTTTTGAGTCTCTTCTTAACAAAAATATTTTAAAGCATCTTTCCTATCACAACCTTTCAGATCGTCAGTTTGGGATCCCCCAGGGATACTTCACTGGCAGTCTTCTCACCTGCCTTTCAGACTCCTGGTCATCCTACATTTTAAACTTTGGTGAAAGCCTGCCATTGTCCTTGACATCTCAAAGGCCTTCAGTTGAGACTGGCATAAATCTTTAATTTCAAAACTGCCCTCTTATGGTTTCAATCCTTCTATCTGTGCCTTCATCTCTAGCCTCCTTTCTGGTCATCCTATTGCTGCTGTTGTAGATGGCTATCTTCTTCTTCCAGAGCTGTCAATAGTGATGTTCCTCAGGGCTCTGTCCTATCACTGTTGATTGAAGTCCTGCATGCAATGGGGGGCAATCACAGGGTTGAAGAATAGGTAGTCTTCCTGCTGTAGAATCTTTATTTCCCTAGGAGATAGATAAGGAAGTGAAGAGGTGAGGTGAGGTGCACACATGCCTCGAAGTGGAAGAAGCTCTCTCTCTCTGCTCGCGCAGGCGCATAGCATGACGGCGACTGCGCGGCACATTTGAATAGGCACATTGACATGGGTAAATGTTACATTGACATGGGTACATTTTATACATCCACACCTCCCCTTCCCTTTGCGTTTGAAGAAGTCGAACGGTGAAAAGTAACAAAGTAGATACAATTCCACAGGTAATATGAAAATCCTACAAATGTCTACAAAGTGTGTACATTATGAGCAAACATACAGGGACTTCTTATTGGCAGTGTACACTGTGTTAGGACTTATTTAGCCTTGGAGATCTATGTGGGGTCTTGGGAGGAGAAACTGAATTGGACTTTTCCATGTCTGTCTGGAAATTAGACTTTTCCATGTCACGACAAGGGACCACAGGGATGTTAGGTGTAGTGCCAGAGTGTGGGTCGGGCACTGGATATAAGAATCTGCGGTTTCGACGTAGCACTCGGCCACTTGGAAGCCTAACCTCGTATTCCCTGGAGCGAGCACCACCCATAACGATGGCGACCTTATCCCACCGGCGTGAAGTGGGGTCCTGAACGTGAACATGTTGACCCATAGCCAGCCTGGGAAGATCACGGGCGTGTTGATTGTAGTGCTTCTTGACCTGGGCGGCTCTGGAGGCGACCCGTCTGTCCCAGTCGTCTGCCAAGTCCTTCCAGTCACTCTTGAAGGACCGCGGATGAGCAGGTACACAGCTGCGGAGGTTATGACCAAATAGAACTTGAGCAGGTGAGCAGCCGGTGTGGTTGGGGACATTCCTCAGTTCCATGAGTCCCCGGTCAAAGGCTTCACAATTAATGTTACCAGACGGTGCTGTTGCCATGATAAGCCTCTTGACAGCCTTAACAGCAGCCTCGGCGTGGCCATTTGACTGCGGGTAATGGGGCGATGACATGAAATGCTGGATCCCCCATCGACGAGTGAAATCAGCAAACTCACTGCTCGAAAAAGGTGGTCCTCCTTCTGTGCGTAACCGAAGAGGTACCCCCACCTCTCGAAAGTAGCTGCAGAAGTATCGGATCGTGGAGGAGGCGGTGGTGTCACTCTTGCAAGGGATGACAGCTGGCCAGTTCGACAGTCAGTCGACAATCACTAGGAAATGTTTCCCAGCAACTTGAAAGAAATCAGCAGAGACTGACTTGAAGGGCCTGGTGGGCTTATCATCATTGAGAAGCGGTTCCTGTTGCTGTGAAGGGTGTAGAAGCTGGCACGACTCACAGGCGGCGACAGTATTGGTGATATCAGACTCAATGCCAGGCCAGAATACCGTCTGGCGTGACCATCACTTGGTAGCCTCGACTCCTCGATGACTGTCATGTAGCCGTGCGAGAGTCTGGCGACGAAGAGCAGCGGGAATGACGATCCGAGCGCCTATTAGTACGAGTGATCCGTCAACAGAGAGGGAGTCTCGGAGTTTCCAATAAGGCAGCAAGGATGTATGTAGAGAATACCTGTTAGCAGGAAATCGAGCCAATATGCAGTCACGTAAGTGAACGTAGTCAGAGTCCTGTTGGGCTGCATTTGCTAACTCCTGTAGGTGACGGTCAGCTTCGATCCGCGGGGCGGCGTCCTCTTGATATTCCGCAGAAGTTATGACGGACCGTAGATGTGCCGTAGTAGAAGCGGAGTCCGATGTATCCTCAGGTGTAGGTCGGCTGACAGGTGCGCGTGAGAAGGCATCTGGAATGCGGAGCGTCTTACCAGCACGCCATACGGCCCTGAAGGTGAAGTGGGACATGCGCTCTCGTAATCTCTGTAATCGAGGGTTCTCAATCATGTCCAAGGTGTACGAGTTCAGAATCGGTACTAGTGGACGATGGTCAGTGTGAACTGTAAAAGACTGGAGCCCTGTAAGATAGAGGCGGCACTTCTGAAGAGCCCAGCTGACTGCCAACATTTCCAACTCTATGGTGGCGTATCTTGTCTCGGCCTCTGCCAAAAAACGGGAGCCACATTGGACGAGGCGAAGTTGACTGGAACCATGATCCTGCAGTAGGGCGTAACCTATACCATACAGGCGAGATGCGTCAGTCTGGAGATATGTAGGTAGTCCTGGGTCGAATGCTGCGAGGATGGGTGGACTGGACAAGGCTTTCTTGACTTGCTTGAATGCCAAGTCGTGATCTGGAATCCACGTAAATGAGCGAGATGGGCTCAAGAGAGGTCGAAGTGGCTTGGCGGTTTTGGCGATCTCGGCCGTAAACTCGGCTAACTGATTCACCAACCCCATGAATGAGCGTAAATCGGTGAGGTTAGCAGGTGTAGGGAAGTCCCGAAGAGCTGCAACACGGTCCGGGTCGGCGGTGATTCCTTTGTCCGAAAGAGTGTATCCACAGAAGTTGACCTTAGTGGCTGCCACGATAAATTTATCCCTGTTGAGAGTGATACCGTGTGAACGGCAGCGTGTGAGAAGCTCCTGAATCCTCTTGTAATGTGACAGAAGATCGTCGTCAAACAGCAATACATCATCAACCACTTTGACGCATTTCGTTAGACCTTGGAGGGCGAGATCACCACGGTAGCAGTATGCATCTCCGGTAGCGGCGAAGCCCATCGGTCCGCGACAGTAGTAATAGCGGCCGTAAGGTGTAATGAAAGTAGTAAGATGCCTGTCCTCCTCTGCCAGTTCGATTTGCCAATAACCATGGAGAGCGTCCGCAGTTGTGAAGTACCACGCTGTAGAATCAACCGTACGAACAGCTGCAATAGGCGTCATCGAAGAGTGGACAGGGCGGGCAACTTGACTGTTAAGTTTAGTTAAATCAGTGGTAATCCTGACTCCTTTGGGTTTGGGCACAACTACCATGGGATGACACCAATCGGAAGGCTCATCCCCACATTTCTTGATGATTCCTTGAGCCACCATACTCTGCAGTTCGTCCTGGACTGCATCACGGAAGGCATAGGGGATCTGACGTGGAGTGGTAAGAGCGAATGGTGTGGCGTCGGGTTTAATGTGTATCTTCATAGGGTCTCCTTTCATTGGCTGTAGTGGAGCAGTCTTGAGATCATCTTTTGATGCAAGTACATCCGGAAAGTTCCTGACAAAGTAGTCCCTGGCCTCGGCAGGTGGGGTAGCTTCGGTGAGCGGGAACTCAGTGCATCGATGTACGTGAGTAACTTGCAGAATGGGCTTAGGAAACTTAGGCGAAATAATAGCCAACTCCTTGCAGTGGCTGAAGGACAGTAGCGGAGTGGTGACACCATCATGCACCTGTAACCGGGCTTGGCATGACCTCTTGGCAAGGGTCAAGGTAACTTCTAAGGATCCAAGCGGTGGCGACATCTCCGACCCATCTGCAGTGAAAGTCTTGGAAACTGTGGGAGGTAGGAGGTCACTCCTGTCAATCTGAAGATGTGCAAGGTGTTGTGGTCCCCAAACACTGACCTCCGCACCTGTGTCAGGTATGAAACTGATCTGGGAAGATACATCCCGATAAGACACAGTAACTGGTACGGGTGAAGGTGAAGGAGTTGCATGGGCCTGAACCTTGCGAACGTTAGTGGTCGTGCTTGAAGGCAGAGTAACATGCTTATCAGCCTTGGCATCACCAGTCTTCTTCCGGCAACATCTGTCGTAGTGGCCTGTCTTGGTACAGTATTTGCATTTCACCTTGAGTGCAGGGCAGGTTGGGGTTCTGGCCCAGTGTCCCTTCCGTCCACAGTTATTGCAAGTGCTCGAAGCCGCTGGGCACTTGTCTGAGTTGTGAGACTTGTTGCAATGCTGGCAGGTATTAGACTTGGTCGACGACGTAGAAGTGGGCTGATGGTTACGACCTTTATCCTGGCGGTATCTTGAAATCTTGGTGACAGAAGCAGTAGGGGCCCGAATCGCAGAAGTGGCTGTCCTGGTGGCTTCATGGGCTCTGCAAACGTTCACCACGTCCTGAAGTGTGGTATTAGAGTCCCAGGCAATAATCTTCTGTGTGAGCTCTTCATCATGAACTCCCATAAGAAGTACCATCTTTATCTGCGTCTCCTTGCAGACATTAGAATTTCCAGGGCATATGTCAACTTCCTCTGCAATCGACTGCAGGCGTACGTAGTAGTCGTCAAAAGATTCACCGTCCTTTTGCTTGCATGTAAGAAGATCTCGGCGGCGTAGAGCTTCATTTCGTTGATTCCTGAAGTGGTTCTGTAGAACGTCAAGGACTTCTTCCACTGTGTTCACGGTGTCTGTAGGTACACCAAGTGTGTGTTCCAACAATCGCTGGGTCTCGAGAGACAGACACATCCGTAACTGTATCTGTTGCTTCGGTAATGGCAGAGCAGACAAGTCCACCATGACGGCATAGTCGTCCCAGCGCCTTCTCCAGGCCCTGAAGTTCTGAAATGTAACGTCTGACTTCAGCGGTTGGGGTGCCTGAGTGCTAGCCTTTTGTGGGGTAGCGTTGACGTGGGTGGGTGGGCGTGACGAAGTCTCGGTAGCAGACCGTTGGTGAACCTGACTTGGACCTTGTGTAAAAGGTGTGAGTAGCTGGAGAAATTGTTGAAATCTTCGGTGCTCCTCTTCTCGACGGATTTCTTCCCTTCTTGCCTCCTCACGCCTATACTGAGCTTCCGTAGCTAATCTGCTTTCCTCCAAATATCTTATTAGTACCCGTAAGTCTCCATCATGTGTCCTGGACGGCGGCGGTAGGGTTAAATTTGGAGAGAGTAACGGCAACTCAGGCTGACAGAGCTCGTCCTCAGCACTTATGGGCGTGTGGGAGTGTGGGCGGATGTTCATGTCTTGCAGGTGGTAAGTCATGTGGGGTATCATCTGAAAGCTCTACAAGTGGGAATTCTTCCATCCTGACTTGTTTCACGAGATACAACGCACCACTGCAGAAAACTGAAGAGAAA
>JAGKTI010000098.1:141601-161348 GCA_018397915.1 Birgus latro
GAGATTGTTAGGCGTGAGAGGGTTGAACTTGCAGGTGAGTCTCTTGAGTGTGTGGAGGAGTTTTGTTATTTGGGAGACATGTTATGTGCCGGAGGTGGGGCTGGAGTTAGCTCGGTTGCTAGAGTGAGAAGTGGTTGGAAGAAGTTCAGGGAGCTGTTGCCTCTCCTGACATTGAGAGGACTCTCCTTACGTGCTAAGGGGTCTTTGTATGCAGCATGTGTTAGGAGTGTGATGCTGTATGGTAGTGAGACCTGGGCAGTAAAGGAAGAAGATATTCGCAGGTTTAAACGTACAGAAATGACAATGATTAGGTGGATGTGCAGTGCGTCCCTGCGTGCAAGGCCTGGGGGGGCTGGGTTTACGATAGAAGAGTTGAGAGGTAGGATGGGACTGGAGTGTATTGGTGTTGTGATGAGGAGAGGTAGGCTGAGGTGGTTTGGACATGTGGAGAGGATGGGGGATGATAATTGGGTACAGAGGGTGAGAAGTGTTAATATTGGGGGAGGGGTTGGGAGGGGTAGACCGAGAAAGACATGGGACGAGGTCATTAAATGTGACTTAAGGGTTAAGGGACTGAATAGGGAGGCTGCCAGAGATCGAGCAGCGTGGAGAGCCACCATTAGGTGACCAAGGCCGACACATGCAAGCATGTTGGAGCCTTCAAAAACGAAACGAAACGAAACGATTTACAGCATGATGAAAACAGGTTAGGCATGAAAATCTTTATGGTAAGCATAGGTTAGGTTAGGATAGGTTAGGTTAGGTCAGGTTATGACCGAACATGAAATTCACTGCCTTCCACCTTTTTCCTAGCTGGTGCACTTAAGAACCATGCATGAAAAAATTAAATTGCATGCAGGAAATTATGATTAACATTTTTGGTAATTTTTTAACACATTTACAGCATGATGAAAACAGGTTAGGCATGAAAATCTTTATGGTAAGCATAGGTTAGGTTAGGATAGGTTAGGTTAGGTTAGGTTAGGTTATGACCGAACATGAAATCCACTGCTTTCCACCTTTTTTCTAGCTGGTGCACTTAAGAACCATGCATGAAAAAATTAAATTGCAAGCAGGAAATTATAATTAAAATTTTTGGTAATTTTTCAACACATTTACAGCATGATGAAAACAGGTTAGGCATGAAGTTGGGGTACTTACGAACAAGAAGCTGCCGTCCTGATGTAATAACCCACTCTATCATCTCAGACTCTGACAGGAAGACCTTGCACCTGACACACCTTTCCAATTGAGAATCACCAGCACTTATCACCAACACTTTCCACAACGTTTTTTTTTTATAACTGGAATCACATCACTTCACTGCACTGTACATAACAGTAAATTCCTGTGTGGTCTATTGACGATCCCTGGAGAATTTAATTGCTGTCAGAGTCCGAGATGAGCAGACGGAGGCGGCGTAGGGGCATCTTGGTGCGACATGGTGATACACTATCCACTACAGAGGACTCCGAAGATAGACGCAAACTAACATCCAGTGGTGATTCAGCCGTGCCTGATGTGCTGGGCTGTGGCTCGGAGCTAGAAGGCCTGTCTTCGTGAGATGATGGTGTGGAGCGAGGGTTGACGACGGCAGGGTTGACTGGCCTGAAAAAACTATCAATGGTTGATTGACGCAGAAGACGACGATTTTGATGATTAATGATGCGTTGCCTGAAACCTCGCACTTCACTCACTAATACCAATGACCCCATCTCTCTGTCGCAGTCCGGGTGTTCTAGGTAGTCATGGACGAACTCCACATATGCCCGGATTGTGCTCAGCCTGGGGATGGTTGGGGTAGTGACAAGCCGTGAGGAGTCCGCATCATCGTCGCTGTCCTCGGCAGAATCTTCCTGCTGGGTACTCGGACCAGCAACAGTAGATGCGATCTCGGTGTCAGACATGATCTGATACCCAGGATCGCCCTTGTCGTCATCCAGCCACTCGCGCACTTCGTCGACATCCACATCGTCTCCACCTTTAGGAAGCCTTGCATGAAAGTCATCCACGTCAAAACCAAGAAAATCATGCACCACGTCACTTCCATGAAGCAGCCGAGACCAACCATTTTTTAAAGTCTTGACAGAGACTTCCTTCCATGCATTAGCCCAGTTGAAGATGGCAGACTTTAGGTTGTATGGGCGAATGTTTTCGAGAGTTTTTTGTCCCCGCATGTCACGTCCTTCCCTGCGATCGTCCTCGTCCTCGTACACAACCATCACCTCGTCCAAAAACTTCCGTCGGTATAGCCTCTTCGTTGCCACAATCACTCCCTGGTCCATTGGTTGGATGAGAGCAGTTGTATTAGGTGGCAAAAACAGACACCTGATGCGACCATTCTCTGCCACCAACTCCTTGTCTGATGGATGCGCAGGTGCCTTGTCTAGAATCAGGAGGGCCTTTACCTGGTCTTGTCGGATTTTCAGTATCTCCGTCTGATAACGAATGACCTCCTTAACAAAGTGTTGGTGGAACCAATTTTTGAAGATCTTGGTTGTGAACCAAGCCTTCAAAGAATGGTACCACACGACAGGAAGGGCATCCATTAACCCACGAAGGCACCTAGGCTGCTTTGCACGGCCTACAATAACGTGCTTGAGCCGGTGCATGCCGTTAGCATTGGCACAGCACAAAGCAGACACCTGTTGCTTGGAGAGCTTGGGGCCAGGTACACGCTTCTCCGTCTCCTCAGCGAGAGTGTTTGTGGGTATTGAATGGTAAAATAGTCCAGTTTCGTCAGCGTTATAAACTTGACCGAGAGTGAGGCCCTCCCTATCAATCAAGCCCTTCACCTTCAGCCGAAACTGTTCTACTCCTTTGTCGTTAGTGTCCAGAGCTTCATCATGGGCCTTACGATTGGTAAGTTCGTGCCCTAACTTGAACGTGAAGAGCCAACCTTCAGATGCCTTGAAGTCGTGTAGCCTTGCGAACTTCTCAGCAGCAGCTTTCAGCTCCGTTCCACGTACCAACACACCTGCGGCACGTTGTTGTCGATACCAAATCAACGTGGACTGGTTGATGTCTGCATACTTAGGAGTAAACATCACCTTCCTCTCCACATTTCGTTTGGTCTTCGAAGCGAAATCAGCCATGTACTGCTGTAGTTTGTCTCGGAACTTCTTGATATCAAACAAGGTGGAGCGAGGGAGGTTAAACTCACGTACGATACGTCCTGTTGACCACCCGGCATCCACCTTCTCCAATATCTGCCTCTTCTTTCCAGAGTCAGAACCACTTTCTTCCTCTTCTCAGGTGGCAGGGCCATCATCACACACATGATGAAGAAGGTGAAGAGCAGTATCAAGCACTGTAGGAGGTAGGGTATCACCACAAAAGCAATCACTTCGGCCGCCATTTTCGGAGGTGTTGACGAGGCAGCAACTGAGTGGGTAATGGGGACTGAGAGAGAGGCGCCACGCGCGTAAACACAGCTGATCGACGCACGCGGGAAATTCAAACTGACGCGGTCCAAGAAAATCGATCCCCCCCCCCCCCGCATTTTTTGGCATTTTGGGGGTTGGGCAGCCCACGATATCCGAATAGTGGGGGTGTCCGAGTATTGGGCGTCCGAATAATGGAGGGATTACTGTTTTTTCCGTGGAATAAAAAAAAATGTAGGGACTGGATGGACTAAGTACCACAGATTACAAATCTGCGGCTTACAGATACGCAGATTAGGTGAGTCCACTGTATATGTGAAGCTGCGGAATTTGGTGAAATTTTTTTTGGCCTATCTAATGGAGCAAGGATTATGTCCCCCTTTTGCGGGGGGGACATAATTTGGCTGCACTATGGGGTGGTACTACTACTCTGCGGCCAGATTGTGTTAGGAAGAATTCTGCCACCGTATTCCCTGCGTGTCGTAAAAGGGGACTAAAAGGGGCAGGATGAGGGGACTAGGGACCCCCTCCTCTGTTTTTTAGTTTCTAAAAAGAGACAGGCCTGAGAAAGGGATGGGGGATCAAGTTATCCCCGTACCCTGAAGGTTGGGTCTATGAATGTGCGTGGATGTAGTATGATTGAGGCTAAAAGGGAGGAGATTGGAAGAATGTTTGTGAGAAGAAAGTTGGATGTGTTAGCTTTGAGTGAAACAAAGATGAAAGGGAAAGGTGAGTCTGTGTTTGGAAGTGTGAATGGAAGATTGTCAGGTGTTGATAGAGGAAGGGCAAGAGAAGGTGTGGCCTTGTTAGTGAGCCCGGAAGTACAGCAGTGTGTGATTGAATGGAAGGAGGTGTCATCGAGACTGACATGGGTGAAAGCGAAATTTGAACGTGAGTTGTGGGTATTTGTGAGTGCATATGGGCATGGTAGTGAAAGGGATGAAGAAGAGAAGGAGTCTTTCTGGAATGATGTTGATGAGTGTTTGCGGAGCTTTGGAGCAAATGTGAATGTGGTATTGATGGGGGATCTGAATGCTAGAGTGGGAAATGTAGCAGTTGAAGGTGTAGTTGGTATGCATGGTGTGCCTGGAAGAAATGAAAATGGGGAATGAATGATAGGTGTTTATGTTGGGTGAGAGATGGTGATTGGGAATACCTTGTTTGAGAAGAAAGATGTTTATAAGTATACATGGGTGAGACAGGAGGGTGGAAGGGTTGTTGACAGAGCATTGATGGACTATGTGGTTGTATCCAGGAATGTAATAGGAAGATTTTTTGATATGAGAGTTTTGAGAGTTGAGGGTGGAGGTATGTCTGACTACTACCTGGTGGATTGAAAGTTGAGAGTAGGTAAGAGATGGGTGAGAGCTAGGAGAGTTAGTTGTGGCAGGGAGGTTTTGAAAGTGAGTGAGTTGGATAAAAGAGAGAAAATGACAGAGTATCAGGAGAAATTGAGAGATCAGTGGAACGCAGGGAAAGATCTGGAGAGTGGCAGTGTGGAGGAGGAATGGCAGTTGTTTAAGAGGGCTGTGGTGGGGCATGCGGAAGAGGTGTGTGGTGTGAGACGAGTGTGTGGTGGTGTAAGAAAGGGAAGTGAATGGTGGTGCAAGGAAGTAAGTATGGCTGTGGCTGAGAAGAGACGTGCATATGAAGTGTGGTTGCAGAGGAAGGCTGAGGTGTCATATGAGAGGTATAAGGAAAAGAGGAATAGGGTGAGAAGGGCTGTGTGTGATGCTAAAGTGGCAGCAGATGAGAGGTCGGGTAGGCGGTTGACTGAGAATTGTCAACAGAATAAGAAAATGTTTTGGAAGGAGGTGGAAAGGGTGCGAAAGGGAGAGTCTGGGAAGGAAAAGCGAGTAAAAGCAGAGGATGGAAGGATGTTAATTGAGATGGATGCAGTACGGAAGAGATGGGCGGAGTATTTTGAAAGATTGTTAAATGTAGAGGAGGAAAGGGAGGCTGGGATTGTGGCAGATGGAAGGGTGTAAGGAATAAATGTATTGGGAGAGTTGAATGAATCTTTGATCATGATGGAGGAAGTGCAAGAGGCAGTAAAGCAGATGAAAACAGGGAAAGCTGCAGGTATGGATGGGTGTGCTGTGGAATGCCTGAAAGGTGGTGGAGCGACTATTGTTGACTGGTTAGTAAGAGTGTTGAATATGTGCTTTGTGCAAGGTATGGTGCCAATTGACTGGGCAAGTGCTTGTGTGGTCCTATTGTATAAAGGGAAGGGTGATAAGTATGAATGTACTAGCTTTAAAGGTAGAAGTCTGTTGAGTGTTGTAGGTAAGGTCTATGGTAGAGTGTTAATTAAGAGTTAGAGAGGGTACAGAGGGAGTGATTGGTGATGAGCAGTGTGGCTTTAGGAGAGGGAGGGGATGTGTGGATCAGGTGTTTGCTGTGAGACAGGTGGGTGAAAAGTATTTAGCGAAAGGTAAGGATGTGTTTTAGGCATTCTTGGATTTAGAGAAAGCATATGATAGAATTGATAGGGAGGCTTTGTGGAATGTTTTAAGATTGTATGGGCTTGATAGCAGGTTACTAAATGGAGTGAATAGTTTTTATGTAAATAGTAGTGTGTGTAAGAGTGGGAAATACTGTGAGTGATTGGTTTCCTGTGAGGGTGGGGCTGCGGCAGGGATGTGTGATGTCGCCTTGGTTGTTTAATATTTATATGGATGGTGTTGTAAGGGAGGTGAGTGCAAGAGTGTTAGATGGAGGACTGATTCTGGTGAATGATGGTAGAGAGTGGAATCTGAAGCAGCTGCTGTTTGTGGATGATACTGCACTGGAGGCTGATTCAGAGGAGAGATTGAGACAGTTGGTAGAGGAGTTTGGAGGGGTGTGTGAAAGGAGGAAACTGAATGAGAATAAGAGTAAAGTGATGAAGTGTACGAGGTTGGTAGATGGTAGGAGGATGAATATAGTTTTGAATGGTGAGTTGCTTGAGGAGGTAGAGTGTTTTAAGTATTTAGGGTCACATGTTGCTGCGGATGGAAGAATAGATGCAGAAGTGAAGTTTAGAATGAATGAAGTTGGAAAGGTGCTGGGAGGAATGAAAAAAGTGTTTAGATGTCATTCACTTAGAATGGATGTAAAGAGAAGGCTGTATGAGGGTATTGTGGTACCAACTGCGTTATATGGGGCTGAAACATGGAATATGGGTGTAGTAGAGAGGGAAAGTTTGAATGTAATGGAGATGAGGTGTCTGAGGGGTATGTGTGGAGTGATGCGTATGGATCAAGTGAGAAATGATGAAGTGCGGAGGAGAACTGGAATTGTTCGAGAGATGGCAGATCGAGTTGAGCTGAGGGTGTTGCGATGGTTTGGGCATATGGAGAGAATGGATAATGAGCGATTGGTGAAAAAGATAACTAGATCTGATGCGAGAGGTGTAAGGCTGAGAGGAAGACCACGAATAGGATGGATGGACAGTGTGAAGAGAGCGTTGGATGCGAGAGGGTTGTCTGTTGAGCAAGGAAGAGTGGCTGTGCGTGATAGAAATGAATATAGGGAAATTGTGAATGGATAAATGATGACGCAGCCCTGAGGGGATATTCTCCCGCATTTTGTCTGATCAGCTGATCAGGTCAGGTGTGGGTAAGTGGATGGGTCCATTATGATGCGGCAGGGGTAAACCAGCTTTGCTGTCGGGCCCTGCTGCGGATATCACTGACTGCACTGCATAGTTGACCCTCGAGTGGTGTGGTGTGGTGACGATCTGTCCCTTCTCCCC
This sequence comes from Birgus latro, assembly GCA_018397915.1. Lineage (NCBI taxonomy): Eukaryota > Metazoa > Arthropoda > Malacostraca > Decapoda > Coenobitidae > Birgus > Birgus latro. The sequence goes on from JAGKTI010000098.1 coordinate 148,721, forward strand.
TTTGGGGCTAAGATGCGAATGAATGTGTATGAGTGGATGAGTAAATTAGTAGTGTGTTGACCTGTCTTGGCTACCTCCCTTTTCTTGGGGGAAGCAGCCTAGGTATATAGATAGATAGATAATGAAGGGGAGCGTGGCCCTTTTGTGCTGGGCATTCTTTGGGAGTATGGACGTTGCTACTCCTGACCCTGCCCTAAGGTAGGAAAGGAGGTCTGGATGATGATGATGGTGATGTTGAAAATATATGAGGATGGAGTCAGAAGCTATGTTCCTAAAGTTGCTGCAAAAAAGAAAGACAGAAAGTGAGATTGGCTTAATAAAAGATGTAGGGAGGCACTTGAAATTAGGAATAGAGCATGGGATAAAGTAAGTAAAAGATATACTGTACTGAAAAAGCTTGGAATGAGTACAGAGAAGTAAGAAGTGAATAAATAAAAGTAAGAAGGGAGGAGGAACAGAAAATACAAGAAGGATAGCATTAAGAAAAGCAAGAAAGAACCCAAGCTGTTCTACAGGTTTGTTAATAGTAAAATGAGAACAAAGAGCAGCATAGTGAGACTGAGAGATGGTGATGTAATACTGTATATGAAAAAGAAGAGGAAAGGTGTAACGTAATGATTGGTAAATTGCTGTTAGTATTTGTAACAGAAGAGGAATTCCTATAGTGGTCCAAACTTAAACTGGCGGCTGGGGTGGTTTTCTGTTCTTCCATATATTATAATACATACGTTAAAATTGTATTCATATGTGTTTACCGCATTTGCGATGCCTTTTACATATATAAAAGCCGTTTCACATCACCGGTTTGGGAAACTTAGCACTACTGTACACAGATTGCTGCCCCACCCCATCTGCCAGTTTAAGTGTGTACCGCTATAGAACCTGAAACAGAAATGCAACCCCTGAAACTGGAAACAGTAGCACAGTCCGTATCTGTTCATCAGGCCTTGTCAGTATTAGAAACGTAACCGGATTTACTTGTCTGTGACCGTTGATAAAACTCCAGCTTTGGCAGCCTGCCGATTGCCTACGAAGTAAAAAAAAAAAAAAATTGTTCTGTGGCTCACCGGCTTCTGTGTCCACAAGCAAGTAATAGACCCTAATCTATAAGGTGAGCAAGAATGACTGTACAGACTCCTAACACATGGTTGAAAGCACCCAGCCATCCCAATCAATTGAAACATGCCAGTCGTGTGCAAGAGATACGGACATAAACATCAAGGTGAGTGAGAATGGCTGTATGGGTTCTTAATGAATGGTGAAAGTTCCCCAGCCGGCCGGATCATTGGGAATGTACTGTCCTCAGTGTAGTAACAGAGACTAACCCACCAGCAGAGCAAAAAAAGCGCCCTTGCATCGCCCACCATCCCTGCCTGAATTTTTTAGTTTTTGTGATTTATTCAAATACTATTTGAATATCTGCATCTAGACATATGCTTAGCTCTTGCATAGTGTGAGCAAAATTTTGCACAAGGATGTTTGAAAGTTATTTCTATCTATCTGTCTGTCTGTATCTTCACTCCACCAACATGTGGTGCTCAGCAGAGATTGTATGTAGGGTAAGAAGTGCTTGTAAGTGTAATTGTTGTGTTGGAGTGGCTTTGGATTGGCCTGCCTAAGCTGACTGGGTGCAAGCATACTATACTCTTTGCGTTTAAACGATTCTCTTGTGCCCCGCCCCTTTGGCCCCGCCCCCTTGGCCCCGCCATTCACACGTCAGCCCTAGTAAGAATCCTAAGCCAGTCTTGCCTGTGCTAGCGGCGTGTAAACATGTCGGGCGCTGTCACTAATCCCAGCAACAAAACTTTTACTGAACTCCTTACTGTGATTATATCTTTTCCATTTAACTAGGAAATATGTTTTGTAGTGAAGGATGTTGCAAAAAAGTACCACGGACTGTCATCAGCCTGAAAGGTTTGTGAAGTAACAAAAGTTCCCTGTATGAAATTTTTTTTTTTTTTTTATGCAAGGAAGAAGGAACCAAAGACCACAGGCCTGCATACTGTTCCTTCCAAGAAAAAGCAAAAACAATACAAAAGAGAGCCAAATTCAAGATCCGTTCAATTCGAGATGCCTGGACACACTGCGTTTGAAAGACTGGAGATCATAGGAAGTAGGAAATACAGACAGAGGAAGACAGTTCCAGAGTTGACCAGTTGCATAAATGAAGGACTGGGAGTAACGGTTAACTCTTGCATTAGAGAGTTGGACAGAAAAGGGATGAGAGTTTGTTGCTAGACGGGCACGTAGTANTTCGAGATGCCTGGACACACTGCGTTTGAAAGACTGGAGATCATAGGAAGTAGGAAATACAGACAGAGGAAGACAGTTCCAGAGTTGACCAGTTGCATAAATGAAGGACTGGGAGTAACGGTTAACTCTTGCATTAGAGAGTTGGACAGAAAAGGGATGAGAGTTTGTTGCTAGACGGGTACTACGTGCCCGTCGTAGAGGTGGAGGGATGCAAGCAGACAGTTCAGAGGAACAGTGACCATTGAAGTAGCGATAGAAGAGAGATAAAGATGCAACAGTGCGGCAAAGAGACAAAGGTTGAAGGGAATCAGTAAGAGGAGGAGAGTTAATGAGACGAAAAGCCTTTGACTCCACCCTATTGAGAAGAGCTGCATGTGGGGAGCCTCCCCACACATGAGAGTTGTACTCCATACACGGGCGAATAAAACCCGTGTACAAGGTCAACAACTGTGCAAGGGTAAAGAAAGTTCAGAATCGGCTTAGCACACCTAATCTCTTGGAAGCAGATTTCACAAGAGACGTAATATGTTCTTTCCAAGGCAAATCCCGAGAGAATGAAACCCCTAGCATGTTCAAGGATGATGCAGGACATAACTGTTCATTATTAAACATTAGTGGGTAATCCTGAGGAAGATTTTGTTGGGTTGATAAGTGTAAGAACTGAGGTTTTGATGCATTAAAAATAACAAGATTATTTTTACCTCAATCAGAGATACGAGCCAAGTCAGACATTAGGTGTGCCATAGCCTCATCCCTTTTTTGTTGAAGTAACTGCTGAGATGGACGTTGCAGGAACCGAATGGAAAGGTGAAGGGTGGAATCATCAGCATATGAGTGGATAGGGTTAGATGTACAGCTTAGAAGGTCATTGATGAATAAAAGGAAGAGAGTAGGTGATAGGACAGAACCCTGAGGAACACCACTGTTGATAGGTCTAGGAGAGGAACGATGGCCGTCTACAACAGCGGCTATAGAACGACCAGAAAGGAAGCTAGAGATGAAGGCACAGATAGAAGGATAGAAACCGTAGGAGAGCAGTTTGGAAATTAAAGATTTATGCCAGACTCGATCGAAAGCCTTTGAGATGTCAAGTGCAATGACAAAGCTTTCGCCAAAGTTCCGTAAGGAGGATGACCAAGAGTCTGAAAGGTAGGTGAGAAGATCGCCAGGTAGGTGAGAAGATCGCCAGTGGAGCATCCCTGACGGAACCCATACTGACGATCAGAAAGAAGGTTGTGACGGGAAAGATGCTTTAAAATTTTTCTGTTAAGAATTGACTTGAAAACTTTAGAGACACAAGATGTTAAAGCAATTGGACGATACTTAGAGGGTTGGGAATGGTCACCCTTCTTTGGGACTGGCTGAATGAGAGCAAACTTCCAGCAAGAAGGAAAGGTACAAGTTGAAAGACAAAGGCGAAAGAGTTTACCTAGGCAGGGTGTAAGCACAGAAGCACAGTTTTTGAGGACAACAGGAGGGACTCCATCAGGACCATATGCCTTTTTAGTATTGAGGCCAGTGATGGCAGAAAACACATCAGCTGAAGAAATTTTAATGTCAGTCAAGAAGAAGTCAGAGGGGGGAAGTGATGGAGGAATAGCACCGGAATCGTCTAAGATGGAATTGGAGGAGAAAGTCCGAGCGAAGATATCAGTAGAAGAAATAGCTACAGAGCCATCAGAGTAGAAAAGAGGAGGGAAGGATGATGAGGTAAAGTTGTTAGAAAGGTTTTTGGCAAGGTGCCAGAAGGAGCGAGAAGAGTTCGAGTTGGAGAGTTGGGAACATTTAGCACGGATAAAATTGTTTTTAGCAGAGCGAAGAACAGACTTAGCACGATTCCGGGCAGAAATATATAAAAGGTGTGATTCAGGGGTGGGTTGGCTCCGGTACCTCTTATAGGCCCTCTCCTTGTTGCGGACAGCATTAGAACAAGCGTGATTAAACCAAGCCTTTCTTGCATTAGTCAGAGGATATGAGAAAGGAATGTATGCTTCCATGCCCGAGAGAATAACCTCCGTAACGCGCAAGGCACACTCAGATGGCTCCCGGCCAAGGAAGCAATAATCATTCCATGGAAAATCAAAGAAGTACTGCCTGAGGGCCTCCCAATCTGCAGCTCCAAAGTGCCACAGGCGGCGTTTCTTTGGAGGGTCCACAGGCCGTACTGGAGCGATTGGACGTGATAAGGTAATAAGATTATGATCGGAGGAGCCCAATGGAGAGAAAAGATGAACAGTGTAAGCAGAAGGATTAGTTGTTAGGAATAGGTCAAGTATGTTGGAACTCTCTCCAAGGCGGTCAGGGATACGGGTAGGGTGCTGTACAAGCTGCTCTAGGTCATTAAGGATAGAAAAGATGTAGGCTTGTTCACCAGGTGGATCAGTGAAAGGAGAGGAGAGCCAAAGGTGGTGGTGAACATTGAAATCTCCTAGAATGGAGATTTCAGAGAAAGGAGAAATGGATAGAATGTGTTCCATCGTAGAAGTAAGATAGTCAAAGAATTTTTGATGGTCAGTAGAATTAGGAGATAAGTAAACAGCACAGATATATTTAGTCAGAGAATGACAGGAAAGCCGAAGCCAGAGAGTAGAGAATTCAGAAGAATCAAGCTCAGGTACACGAGAGCAAAATAGATCGTTGCGTACATATACGCAACTGCCACCTTTGGCTTTGAAACAAGAATAGAGAAAGTAGGAGGATACAGAAGAGGGTTTGGTGTCAGTTGCCTCAGACAGCTGAGTCTCAGTGAGAAAGAGAAGGTGAGGTTTAGAGGAGAAGAGGTGGTGCTCGACAGCATGAAAGTTAGAGGAATGGCCGCGAATGTTACAGAAATGAAGAAGGAGTGAGTCAGAAAGTGGTTCCAGGCAGCTCTTTGAGTCGTCACCGGGAGAGGGGCGGATGGTGGGGGCATTTATGGTCTCCCCCCTGGGGACTCCGAGGCATGATTTTTGTGCGCCATTTCGAAGATGAATTTTGAAAAGGAAGTGTAGTGTGCAGCGTGTATGTAGTTTGGTGTTGACAGTTAGAGAAACTTGTATTGGAGAGCATGCTGGTCTACTCTGTGTAACTGAGACACTGAAAAAGTTCAGCAAAGGAGGATGGTCAGGAGCAAGTCCTGAGGGCTGATGAAACAGGAGCTCTAGCTCTCCGTCATCAGCTTTCCATCCTCCTTGGGAGTACTGCCCTGCTCGACTGGTGCTACCGTCTCCTCACCTAAATAAAAATGTATACATTCTACAAAGAACTTGTTTTGGTATTTTTCCTTATATTTGGTATCCACACACACAAACACACACAACTCTTTTCCCTCTAAAGGTTTTAAATGACTTCACGTTTATAGAATCAAATTTCTTATACGGTATTGTTGATATAAATATTTATACTGTATAAATAATTATACTGCACTGAGTAGGCGAAGCCAGTGACATTTTGTTTTCCTACTATTGTATTCGAACCCTCTAATTTTAATGAAATGTAGGAAATAAATTAGGAAAATGACAATATGGTTATGAAACCGTGGTAACTTAACAGACATGACAGGTAGATGACTTAATATGTTTAACAGTGGGACAGCTGCGATGTGGTACTGCCAAGCTCCGAAGTTTCTTGGCGCCAAAACTCAACTGCTGTCGCGGGAGGAGGCAGGTTTATTTTAATTCAGTTAGCAAATTTTATTGCTTCCTTTGTCATACAGGAATGACTTCAAAGTAAAAGTAAATAATACGATACTATTTCGTAGTAAGGCTCATTATTCCATCAAAAAGAAGAATAATTATCTCAGCCAATCAGCAACGAGTAGAGCAGGAAGTGGGCGGGGCATCAGTAGGGGGCGGGGCACAAGAGAATGACACAAACGTTTCTAGTATAGTATGCAACACTGGTTCAACCATAGTACCCCTTGTGTCCATCGAAGTGGTCAGTGGCTCGGTGACTGCTTCCCAAAGATTTAACAACTCTGGCAGGAGGTGAATCTGTGTCCACCAGCGTGCGAGATGCACGCTTTACCACTGTACCACAGAGGGGGCCCCAACGTTTAGTCTTGGCTTTTTTTTTTTTTTTTTTACTCAGTTTTATATGTTTTTTTAGCTTATCTTATAGTATAAACATGGTGATATACATTTTATACCAATACAGCCAACTTTCTGGGGACATATTGGAATTGAATTTTTTTTTTCTGGTCTTCAGTGACATTTTGAACTCTACCATAGGATAATGTGAGCTCAGTATATTTCCTGTGAAGTGTTTTAGAAGCAGTTGTCCCATAAATATTTTCTGACCAAGTTGTTGTTATTGCTGTATGCCCAGGCTCGCATGAATGTGAACCAGGCAGACTGCAGGTTGAAGTTTCTCTTTTCCTGCATTTCGTCAACCTCCTTCAGTGGACAGGGAGGGTGCTGATTGACATTTGTATAAATGGACAGTACCACCACAGGAAGGCAGCTGTCTTCAGTCAGTGTCATAACCATGTGGTGCCTCCCAGTCAGACCCTTGCTTCCAGCCCCCATTTCAAATTTCATATTATTTAACGTCCACACACTGTAGAGGAGTTGGCTTCCCCAGAATAGGTCTTTCACCCACCTTGTCCCCCTACCTCCTATTTGTGGATGGGCTATGCTACTCCTGTCAGCACTTGTTGGCCAAGCATAAACAGTATTCCTAAGTGATGTCTGGGTACATTTCATAGTTCTTTTAGAGCAAGGTACAATACCATAACAAGTGTGTGTGTGTGTGTGTGTGTGTGTGTATTTACCTATTTGTATCTTACCTATTTGTGGTATACAGGAATTGAGCTAAGCTTGTGTTGTCCTGTCTTCATATCTACATTCATCTAATCTAGTTTTAAATACATGAATGTTTTTCGCCTGCACCACCTCTTCGTCATTCCAAGTACTTATGCTTCTGCTCGGGAAACTGAACGTTTTGAGATCATTAAGACATCTACTTTTCCTCAACTTGAAGCCATGACCTCTTGTTGTTACATCATTCAACATAAAAAGATCCTCTCTATCCACCCTTTCCAATTCTCTTACATTTCTGAATATCGTGATCAAGTCACTTCTTTCCCTTCTCTCGCGCAGTGTTGGTAACTTCAGTTTTTCCAATCTCTCCTCATAGGTGAGTTCCCTTAATCATGGTATCATCTTCATTGCCATCCGTTGAACCCTCTCTAGTGTATCAGTATGCTTCCTCAAATGAGGTGACCATACCACAACCGCATACTCTAGTCTTGGTCTTATCATGGTCACTCTCAACTCCCTCAACATTTCCTCATCCATATAATTAAAAGCCACTCTAATGTTGGTCAGTAATCTATATGTTCCCCCAGTGATTTTGTTTTGGTGACAAGTCATCCCAAATAATCACTCCCAAGTCTTTTTCATCCTTTCTTTTACTAATTATCTCATTGCCCATTTTATATGTCCAGTGTGGTCTTCTTTCACTTATTCCCATTTCTAATACATGACACTTCTTGGCATTAAAGTCCATTTTCCAAGTCTGGCTCCAGCTGTGTAGTTTGTCCAAGTCCCTTTGCAGTTCTTTACAACTGTCAGTACATTTAATATATTTCATAATTTTAGCATCATCTGCAAACATACTCATGTAACTATTCAGACCCTCTGGCAAATCATTTACATATATCAGAAACATAACTGGGGCCAAGACAGAGCCCTGGGGTACTCCACTAGTCACATTTCTCCATTGTGATACCTTGTCTCTTATTACTGTTCTCATCTGCCTTCCTATCAAATAATCTCCCATCCACTTTAATAGTTTCCCATGCACCCCTCCAAAGGTCCTCAACTTCCACAATAGTCTCCTATAGGGCACCCTGTCAAATGCTTTCTTAAGATTCAGATAGACACAGTCCGCCCATCCCTCTCTCTCCTGTACGACATCTATTACCCTACTGTAGAAACTTAATAGGTTAGTAACACATGATCTTGCTTCCCTAAAACCAAACTGTCTTGGTGTTATCACTTCATTTTCTTCTAAATACTTTATCCATCTTTTTCTAATAATTTTCTCACACATTTTACAAACAATACTAGTAAGTGACACAGGTCTATAATTAAGTGGATCCTCCCTATCTTCTCCCTTAAAGATTGGCACAATACTTGCTCTTTTCCAATCTTTAGGTAAATCTCCATTTTCAAGCGAGGTCTTGATGATGACATAAACTGGCCACACTAACTGGTCGGCACATTCCTTCAGGTTCCATCCAGCCACATCATCTGGTCCCATTGCTTTTCTCACATCCAAATCCTTCATCAGCTGTAGCACCTCATTCATGTGAACTGTAATTTCAGTCATTCCCGTTGGCCTGGGTTCCATTTCAGGCTCCCTAAATTCGTCTTCCAATACATAAACTGACTGCAGCTTCTTGTTCATTATTTCACACAAGTCTTCCTCTCTTTCGTATGTTTCATCTCCATCCCTCAGTTGTATTATACTGTCCTTAACTTTCATTTTGCCATTACAAACCTATAAAATAGTTTCGGCTCTTTTTTACAGTTAGATACAATATCTTTTTCGTATTTCCTTTCCTCTTCTCTTTATACCCTTACATATTCATTTCTTACATGCTTGTACTCCTCCCAAGCCCTTTCACTGTACCTTCTTCTCACTTTATTCCATGCTTTTTTTCTTGCCTCTTGTGCCATCCTACATCTGTTGTTAAATCATTCTTTCTTCCTTTCCATAGCTGCAGAAAATTTTGGGACATACTTAGTAACTCCTGTTTTATAGACTTCTGTCAAAAACTCATATTTCTCATCAACATTTGTGATCATATTCATTTTACTCCATTCTACATTTTGGAAAAAGTTCCTCAGGGAAGCAAAGTCTGCCTTCCCATAATTGCATCTATTTTCTCTGCGTTTTTCATCTCTTTCTCCTTCCCTTACTCCTACCACGTCCATCTCAGCTACCAGATGATCAGTTTTACCAAAGGGGCATTGGTTGGTTATGTTCCTCACATCATTTGGGTCCTTTGTGAATACTAGGTCGAGCCTGGATGGTTCGTCTTCACCCCTAATTCTTGTGTTTTCTTTGATCAACTGGGTTAACATGTTTTCCATCATCAATTCCATTAATTTATTTCCCCATAATTCCTCATTCTTCCCAGGATCCATACTTTCCAAGTCAACTTCTCTACAGTTAAAATCTCCTATTAATATTATTCTATTTCTTTGTTCAGTTAACATTTTTAGCCTAATAATGGATTCTCTTATTAACTGTTCGTAATCTTCCTTCGTCCATGCCCTAGTTTTTTGGGGCATATAAAATACTATTACATCCATTTTTTCTCCATAATTGTCCTCTATTACAACTCCCAAAAGTTCAGCCATGGTATTTTCAATTTCTATATTCTTTGCTCTTAGATCATTATGGGTTAATATCACTATACCTCCCCCAAATTTACCTTTTCTGTCCCTCCTCCAAATGTTATAATTGTTCCATCCAAATAATTTTGTATCGACATCTCAGGTTTATTTTCATTTAAATAATCTCAAATTTCTCCTTTGTTAGATATTAACCCATCTACATTACTGTATATGATACTCAGATTTGCTGCACTGTTTTTATCTTTACTCGTTCTTCTCTTTTTCATATTCATATCCATCCCCTTTGTTTCCTTCACATCTAGTTCATCACATAGCATTTCCTTGCTTTCATATCCATCACTCTCCAAAAAAAGTTTTACGTTCTTCTTCTATCCTCCTGTCATTTTTTTCCTTCAATTGCTCCTTCAAAGATTTTAAAACTTCTCTTTCTTCTTCATTCAAATCTTTTCTTACTATAATATTTTCCATCTCTGCCTCTTTACTTAGTTTCCAGGTCACCTTAAGTATATCATTTACTACACCTTCTGATGACATCTTAACTCTAATTGGTCTTGCTTCCTCTTTCTTATATGGCCCTATCCTCCTTACTTCCTCAATTTCTTTTTCCCATTTGTTTCCTTCGGGATCGATCTTGCCCAATATTTTCCTCACCTGATTCGAGTCTCTCTCGAGTCTCACAGACCTAAGTTTTTCTTCCTCCTCCCAGTTTCCAAATATTATGACACATCTGTTCCTTTCTACTGTTTCTCTCACTATTTTCTCTTTTTTCTTCAATATTTTCACTACATTTTCTTCCATTTTTTTCTTGTTCATTTCCCTTTCTTCCTGAATAATTTCCCTTAAACTGACCACTTCTTTCTGTTCTTCTTCCACATGTGTCCACTTGTTTTTTGCTCTTCTAACACACTACCTACCTTCTCTGTTTTGTTACTGCTTCCTTCTAGTTTTCTCCTTAATTCAATATTTTCTCGTTTCAAATTCTCGATCTCCTGGTTCGCTGTCTCATTGGCCTGTATCAAACTCTGTATAGTATTCTTGGTATTTTCAGGCATGTTTCTTGATACTAGATCCTCCACTTTCTTTTCTAGTTCACTAGTTCTCATAATCAATGTTTTGACCAAATCCATAACATTTGTTTCACTGTCAAATCCTGGAAATTCCAGTTCCCCAATGTTTACATTGACGGCCATGTTTAAGGACGGTTGAAGGACTAAACTGAACAGCTGTTCCCAAAATTCCTACAAAACATTCATGTATACTTACTGATAATAGTTCTTTACATTTTTGGTAGACTATAATAACTTGCAATTCTTCAAATTTTGAACAAGACTGAAGGAGACAGGACAATTCCTGAAAACTACTTAAGGTTCGTTGAGAGGCGGTTTGAGACACGTCTTCTCGCTCTGGCTGCTCGTCTGTGTGTGTGTGTATTTACCTAATTGTTTTACCTAATTGTGATATACAGGAAATGAGCTACGCCCGTGGGGTCCCGTCTCTGTTTCTCAGTAAGTCAAATTTTGCCTTAAACTCATGATCTCTTTGTCCAGGCTATTCCACAGGTCTATACATCTATACGGAAAACTATATTTCTTGATGTCCTTCGAGCAGCTTGGCTTCTTTAGTTTCATTCCCTGTCCTCTTGTTGCTCTCTCATCCCATCATCGCTCATTTTTGAAGGCTCCAACATGCTTGCATGTGTCGGCCTTGGTCACCTAATGGCGGCACTCCATGCTGCTCGATCTCTGGCAGCCTCCCTATTCAGTCCCTTAACCCTTAAGTCACATTTAATGACCTCATCCCATGTCTTTCTCGGTCTACCCCTCCCAACCCCTCCCCCAATATTAACACCTCTCACCCTCTGTACCCAATTATCCTCCCCCATCCTCTCCACATGTCCAAACCACCTCAGCTTGCCTCTCCTCATCACAACACCAATACACTCCAGTCCCATCCTACCTCTCAACTCTTCTATCGTAAGCCCAGCCCCCCCAGGCCTTGCACGCAGGGACGCACTGCACATCCACCTAATCATTATCATTTCTGTACGTTTGAACCTGCGAATATCTTCTTCCTTTACTGCCCAGGTCTCACTACCATACAGCATCACACTCCTAACACATGCTGCATACAAAGACCCCTTAGCACGTAAGGAGAGTCCTCTCAATGTCAGGAGAGGCAACAGCTCCCTGAACTTCTTCCAACCACTTCTCACTCTAGCAATCCCACACAAACAGATTTTCTTTGTCAATTTTATCTACTCCTATCATGGTCCTGAACACTGCAATCATGTCGCCCCACTCTCTCCTTTCCTTTAAGGAAGGCAAATCCAGCCTTTCCAGCCTCTCTCTGTATGGCAGATCTGCCAGACTAGGGACCATCTTGGTTGCTGTTCTTTGTATTCTCTCAATCTTGGTTATATCTTTCTTTTTGTGTAGGGACCACACTACTGCTGCATATTCTAACCTGGGCCGGATCATGGCCACTATCAATTTTTTCATCATCTCCTCATCCATGTAATGAAATGCCACTCTTATATTGGTCAAGAGTTTATATGTCTCTCTCACTACCTTATTTATGTGCTTTTCAGGTGACAAACTATCCTGGACCAGCACTCCCAAATCTTTCTCTTCTCTCGCTTTTCTAATTGGTTCATTACCCATCAAATAATTCAATGATGGCCTCTTGGTACTTTTACCCATTTCCAATATTTTACATTTTTTTGCGTTGAATTTCATTTCCCACATCCGGCTCCAATCATATATCCTATCCAGATCCTCCTGTAGCATTTTACAGTCCTCTTCAACCTCTACCTTTCTCAAGATCTTTGCATCATCAGCAAACAGGCTTGCGTAGCTGTTCACTCCATCTACCATATCATTTACATAAATCAAGAACATTACTGGTGCCAACACCGAGCCCTGTGGGACACCACTTGTTACTTCCCTCCATCCAGATGTCCTGTCCTTTATTACTGTCCTCATTTGTCTGTCACTCAAAAAGTCTCTCATCCATTCCAGGAGGCTTCCCTT
>JAGKTI010000098.1:165991-194470 GCA_018397915.1 Birgus latro
TCGTGTGCCCTCAAAAAATCATTGATTTCTAACCTTGCCGATATTAGTCCATCAATGTTTGTGTACGCCACTTTCAAACTTTTTTCATCGTTTTTTATTCTCTCGTCTCTCTTTCCTTCCGTCGGTACCACTTTCTCAATTTCTGGTCCATAACTCTCCAATAGAACTCTGTCTTCTCTTTCTCCGTTCGTTGTTCGTTTTTTATCTTTGCTTCCTTTACTAACTCCTTTAATTTAGCTCTTTCCTCTTCATTTGCATCTCTCCTAATCCAAACATTTTTAAACCCCTCTTTCTCTGACAATTTCCACGTTCTACTTATGATTTCATTCACTATTACTTGGGACTTAAACTTTACTTTCAAGGGCCTTGCCCCACCATCCTCGTACTTTCCTAATCTAAACACTTCTTCAATCTCTTCTTGGGCTTCATTGTTTCCTTCCATAACCACTGCTATTATTTCTTTAGCCTTGCTCAGTTCCTCTCTCTCTCTTTCGGATCTTACTGTCATTCGTTTTTCTTTTATTCCTGAGATTATCACACATTTTTTCTTGTCTGCTACATCCCTGACCAAAGATTCTCTACTTCTTAGTACTCTAACCACTTCCTTCTCCACTTTTTCCTTACTTTGTTGTTCTATGATTTCCTTCAAATTTACATTTCCTTCCTCCTGTATTTTCTTCCACCCCTTATGTTGCTCCTTAATTTCCTGAATATGCTCATCTTGCCTCCTCGATTTTGATTCGTATTCATCTAGTTTACTTTTTATTCTGTCCCTTTCTTCTTCCAACCTCTTATTCTCCCTCTTCAGCTGTTTTATTTCATTTGATGCGGATTCGTTATTCGCCTTTAATTCTGTAACTTCTTTTTCTTGTTCCTCACTACGTGTGGTAACTTTTTCCAGTCTATTCTGTAGGACTTTGATCTCTCTCTCTTGCTCTATGGTCCGTTCCTGCAGCTGCTTAATTACTTCCCATACCTTTTTTAACTCCTGGACATTCCTCTCCGCCGTTTTCTCTACACCTGCTACTCTTGTCTGTTGCAGCTTATCACTTCCTTTGCCTACATTTAGCTCGGAGAAGCCCGCAAATTCCCCCTCGCCAGTTGTAAACAATCTTCCGTCTCTCTCCGCCATGATACAACCATATGGAAACTTTCTTTTTCACTTTGTCTTGTATTTTTAGGGCCGAAACTTGCGTTTTTTTAAACTAATATCCGACGGGACCACCACTCACGCATTCAACCACATAATCACAATAGGCTATCTCCTTTTCGCTGCTAGTTCTGCGATTATTTCCCCTCGATCCAGGAGCAGCTCCGTCTCTCTCCCTCTGTGTGTGTGTGTGTGTGTGTGTGTGTGTGTGTTCTTCCCTACCTAATTGTTCTTACCTAATTGTATCTTAACAAGAATAAGTCAAGCTCATACTGTCCCATGTATTAAATCACTTTTATCTCATACATATCCTCAAATTTATTAATTGTTTTGGCACACACTATTTCATTCGGTAGTGCATTCTGCTGATCAATTGCCCTATTAGGGAAACTGAATTTCTCTACATCTTTATCACCTCTATTTTTTTGTAGTTTTTTGCAGTGTCCCGTTTCCGATGCTTCTCAATAGGTTATGTACTCATTTCTGTCTATTTTCTCTTTCCCTGAGATGGAGTTATATAGCATAATCATGTCTCCTCTTTTCCTTCTCTCCTGTAGTGTTGGTAGACTCAGTTTTTCTAGTCTTTTTTCATGGCTTAGATCCCTTAAGCTTGGTACCCGTCTTGTAGCGACCCTTTGAACTTTTTCAGTCTTATCTGTCTTTTTTAAGATGAGGATTCCAGACTGCTGATCCATATACCAGGGTTGGTCTGATGAATGATGTTATAATCTTTCTCAGTATGTCTTCATATATATATGTGAATTCTATTCTCGTATTAGCAAGCAGTGTATATGTTCTTTACCTTGACACTGATGTGGTCAGCGAGAGATAGTTTGTTATTGATAAGCACTCCTAGGACCTTCTCCCTTTCTGATATGTGTAGTATTGAATTTCCTAACTTATAATCCCAATCTGGTCTTTTTCCACTTATACCAAACTTAATTACATGACACTTGTCCACATTGAAATCCATTTGCCATGTATTGCTGCATTCATGAAGTTTATTTAATTCTTCTTGTAGCTTTCTCCAAGAGTCTGTGTTAGTAATTCTCCCTTGTATTTTTGTATCTTCAGCAAACATATTTAGATAACATTCATTTCCAATGTTACTATCTGTGTCATTTATATACACTAAAAACATAATTGGTGCCAGCACTAAGCCCTGTGGAACTCTGCTAGTCACTTCCCTCCATGATGAGTAATTACTGCTTAGTACTGTTCTCATTTCCCTTTTTCTGGGAAAATCTTGTATCCAACAGTACAGGTTGCCCTGGATTCCTCTTTGATGGTACAGTTTTCATAAACATCTTTGGTGTGGTACTCTGTCAAATGCTTTCTTGAAGTCTAGGTAGATACCGTCCACCCATTATCCTCTTTTCTGTAATGTTTCTGCAACTGTATCATAGTAGCTTGATAGATTATTAACACATGATTTTCCCTTCCTAAAACCGAACTGCCTTTCTTTTATCATATTGTGTTCTTGTAGATGGTTTACCCAGACTTTTCTTATCAGCTTTTCTAGTATCTTACTTACAACACCAGTCAGTGATACTGGTTGGTAGTTGAGTGGATTCTGCCTTTTCCCTCTCTTGAATATGGGAACAATGTTTGTATTTCCAACTATCAGGTAGTTTACCTTGACATAAGGATTCCTTGAATATTAAATATAATGGTCTACTTAACTCTTCTGCAAATTCATGTAGCACCCAGCCTGAAATTTCGTCAGGACCATTTGCTTTTCCTTTGTCTAATTTACTTAACTCTTCCTTTACTTCTGTTTCTGATATTTGTATATCTGTCAATATGTGTGGAGATGCATGTTCCATATCATCTCCCTCAAAATTATTTTCTTCTGTAAAAACTGACTGGAAATTTTTTATTTAGGCTTCACAAATATCTTTCTCTCTTGTACAGATGATCCCTTCATCCATAATGGACTGTAATTTATCTTCAACATTGGTTTTGCTTTGGATGTAGCTGTAAAATTGCTTAGGTTGATCACTACTGTTATTTGTAATGTCTTTAACTCTTCCTGTACATCTTTTTCTGATATTTGTATGTTTGGAAATGTGTGGGCATGCATGTTTCATATCATCTCTCTCAAAATTATTTCCTTCTGTAAAAACTGGGTGGAAATTTTCATTTAGCGCTTCACAAATATGTTTCTCTTGTATAGAGGATCCCGTCGTCTGTAATGAACTGTATTTCATCTTTAACTCTGGATTTGCTTCGGATGTAGCTTTAAAATAGCTGTGTTTGAGCTTCTCTTCTTGTCCTTGTATAGTCATTTCTTGCCTGTTCATAGTGCTGTGGGATGTAATTTTGGACTCCTGTTTCATAAAATTCACAGAATTTTCTATATATAATATTTAAATTTGGTCCTCTAAGCTCCTTTTCCCAATCTGTTTCTAAGAAATACTTCTTTAGGTCATGGTAGTTGCCCTTTTTGTATTTTAGGCCCTTTTTGTAACCCTCATTACTGCTAGCTATGTCATGAGCAGTCCTGAAGTTGCAATTTAATACTGCATGGTCACTTTTGTCGAATGAAGGGTGATACATTATACTGTCAATATCTTTATCCAATCCCCAATTAATCCATCAGGAGCATAGGGGCCCAGGGCAAGGTTTTTCAGTCCTGACATTGATGCAAGGGTTACCAGACTCACTTGCCTCTAAGTGGCATTATGTGAGGAGTAAACCCCAGCAATCCCTTAGAATATCAGGGATGCACAAGCCGCGGCCCGCGGGCGACATGCCGCCCTCAAGTAACTCTTTTGCTGGCCTCGGCATCTAATGTAATAAATACTATATTATTAGGCAAAAACCTACTTTCTATGCTTTCATACATATATCTTCTCCACTTTGCAAGTTTACAGTTTTTTTATGAAAAGCGAGAAAGACTGAAAGCTTCCCTGTCTTTCAATTTAGCATTAAATTTTATTAAGAGGTAATAGTAATATTTTTTATCTGTAAATAACAGTTCAGATATCACAGTCAACCATGGATCCAAAATCGAACAAGAAGTGAACCTGTTGAATGGTGGGCCAGACTGTCTAGGCGGGAATCGAGTTACGGTTACACGGCATATCTAGGGTAGCCAATTATGTTTAAATTGCTCATTTAATCCCAGTATCTTGTACATCCACTTCTTTAACTATTATTTTATGACAAGCCTAAACATTAAGTTTATTGAAAAAACTATTTCTTTTCTATCTATCTATCTATCTATTGCCAGATGCCTTAATCCCGAACGGGGTGGCCACAAACAAATCGCCTCCATGTCACTCTGTCCCCTGCCATTTCACTACCACCCTCCCAGCTTACACCTCCCTCTCTCATATACCTCTCCACTCCATCCCTCCATCTCATCCTCGGCCTCCCCCTCCCTCTCGCCCCCTCCACCTCACTCAGATACACTCTCCCCGTCAGTCTTTCACTCTCCACATGCCCAAACCACCTTAACGTGTTTCTCCTAATGCTTCCCATCACGTCCTCAACCACACCACAACGCTCCTTCACTTCCTCATCTCCATGTGACTCCACATGCTCCTCTCAAATAACTCATTTCCACTGCTCTCACACTTGACTTCTTTTCTAATCTTGTAATAATTATTATTATTAATAAATGTATGAGAAATACGCAACACATGAGTCACGAGTTGATGGACACTGCGCTGTATCTGCAAGTGAGGATAGCTGGGACGCGTTTGAGAAAGGTTTGATGACTGATCAGTCTTGCCTGGTGCACAGTGGAGAAAGTTATCAACAGTAGAAAATTTTCAGTTTCCTCATCCATAATGGCCGCTAGTACTTCAACAGGAAAAAATACATCTCAGAAAAGAAAATTAGAGGATGAACACAGAAAGTTTCAAGATACTGTATATGGACAGATAAATATTTCTTTGTGGAAAACAGAGCAAAAAATATCATTTGTTTGAATTGTCAAAGTAGCATGGCTGTTTGTAAGGGGTATAATTTGCAAAGACATTATTTATCCAACCGTAAATCTTATGAAAAGATCACAGGTGAACTAAGGAAGCAGAAAATGAAATCTTTGATGCAAGGTTTTGACATTCAGAAAAGCATGTTCACTAAGAGAAATAAGGAAGCACAGGACATAACGGAGGTAAGCTAAGAAATTGCAAATCTAATAGCCAAAGATTCAAAGGCATTTTCAGCGGGTGATTTTGTGAAAAGTGTATGATTATTGCTGCTCAGAAACTTTGCCCTGATGTTGTGAAGAAGTTTGAGGATATCAGTCTGAATTGCATGACTGTTCAATGCAGAATAAGTGCCTTATCAGGTGTCATAGTAGACCAGCTGAAAAGTGAAGGAAATAAATTTGTGTACTTTTCCTTGGCCATTGGCAAATCTACTGATGTAGCATCAACAGCCCAAGTATTAGTTTTTGTGCGTGGTGTAACAGACGACTTCTATGTTCATGAAGAACTTGTTGGTCTCAGTTCTTTGAAAGGGCAGACTACAGGTAGTGATTTACTGCATGGACTTCTAGAACCAGTTACTGCTGTTGATGACTTAAATTTAGACAACTTAGTTGGCATATCAACTGATGAGGCTCCATCAATGATCGGTAAGCACAGTGGTTTGGTGCAACTATTGATCAAACACCTTGGACAGTGAAAAGATGAACTGAAACAGTTTCACTGCATAATACATCATCAGAATTTGTGTGGGAAAGAACTGAACTTTGAACATGTAATGAAAGTTGTATTTTCCACAGTCAGCCTTTTAAAGTCACATGCTTTGTGGTATCGCCAGTTCAAGCAGTTTCTCGATGAAATTGAAGCTCAGGATGGTGATGTAGTTTTTTTCACTGAAGTAGGGTGGTTAAGTTGAGAAAATACACTGAAGAGATTCATCAGTCTTCTGGATGAAATAGTTATATTTCTTAATGAGAAGGGCAAAGCTGTCTCAGAACTTGAAAACGTGGACTGGCATTGCGATCTGGCATTTCTTGTTGATCTTACAAGTCACTTAAATAACTTGAATGTCATCCTTCATGGGAATAACCAACTTATTTCCCAGCTTGCAAACCATGTGGCAGCCTTTGAGCAGAAGCTGAAGTTGTTTCAGTCACAACTAATGAAAGGAGAGTTAGGACACTTCCCGACTTACCAAACTATGCTTGAGAAACACAGTGTATCTCACAAAAATGAAACATATTCAACAAAAATAGGATGACTTCGGGAGGTGTTTGACAGGCAATTTGGAGACTTCAAGAAAGAACAGAAAAATTTGGAACTGTTCAGCTACCCCTTTTCTGTGTCACCCGAAGATGTGGAAGTTGAGGCACAGTTAGAACTGATTGATATCCAGAATAATGACAGCCTTCATGCAAAGTTTAAGGAAGTGGGCTTGCTCAACTTACAGATGCTTGCCCAAAGAAAATTACCCATATTTGCGAAATAAGGGTGCTATTTATGCAAGCTTATTTGTCTCCACCTATATACGTGAGTGAACATTTAGTCTGCTGAGTCGTAACAAGTCGAACATTCGAAACAGGCTAAACGATGAAAATCTGCACTCTATTTTGCGACTTGCAACCACAAAGTTTGACCCCAATATCAAGAAGTTTGTCTCTGAGTCACAGTGTCAATTATCACATTAAGAAAGTCGTGTCATGTATGCCAGGTAAGCATTAATCATCATTTCGTATGTAAGTTAGTAACGTAGGCTAACTGGGGTGTACAGCCATTCAGGCTTAATATTGTTCGTAAAACTTGTGGCCCTCAGTTACTTGTTAGTTTTGTGATGTGGCCCTAGATGCCCAAAAGGTTGTACATCACTGCCTTAGATGGATGCCCATGCCTGCTTCATTCAGTTGCAGTGTCACATCCTCCTATCCTGTCAGGCACCATGCAGCTATATGGTTACCACCCAGTGTAGTAAATGGTTTTCTTGGTTTTAGGAAACAATTTGGCTTATCACTTAGTGTAAAGTCACCTGGAGAGAGAGAGAGAGAGAGAGAGAGAGAGAGAGAGAGAGAGAGAGAGCACTACATTGAGTGAGTGGATGATAATTGCTCCCTCATACCATAAGTATTAATTCCAAAGCAATTTATTGTTTTTTAAAGTTTCTTTTTGTCCATTCCAGTTGAAAGTCATCATGGGTTTTTCCACGTCATTTCCATTTCAGTTTCACTTCAAATCAGAATTGATCCCATGTCTACTACCAGCATCCACTTTGAATGTCCACCACAAAATTTGAACTCAATTTATATGTACGGCCGAGGAAAGTTCTGCATTATACACACACTCACCACTTCGAAATAGTAAATGTGAGGCAAGTGGTAGCGAAACGGTAGCCAATATTCATCTATCTGGTAACTGTGTGAGAAAGATTGGGTTGGAAGAGGGAGGGGTAGGAACTATCAGCTCCCCCAGCCTTCCTCCTCCCTTAACCTCTCCCCTCCCACACAGTGGTACCAGACATTAAGTGTCTGACTACTGCTTCACTAGTGGTTGTCTTACACAAAAAGGTTCAAACTGGCAGGCAGGTGTATAATGTGGAACTTTCCTGGGGTTTACATCATGAGACAAGCCTAATATAACTGAGGCACCATAAATTATCTTTTGGCTTCATGGAATGTTAATCTAAAGTTTCGGTGCATCTTACTCAAAACCAAAATCATTGATTCATGAAACAGGTCTGAGTCAGTGGTAGAGGTGTGGTATGCTTGGCAGGAGAGGTCTATTATCAGAGCTCATAGTCAGTGAAAGGTTTTAAGATTCTGAATGGGTATAGAGAAGTCAAAGTATTACCCAGTGCCTTTGTACTCTCCTAAATCCTGACTTTGTTTCATATTGTACACAGTAAGTGGGCAAATAACTTTATTTATTTTTTTCTCTTCTCTGTGACAGACATTATGAGATCCTGTACCCTTGTCAGTGTGAATACCGCCTGGCCCGAAAACTGAGATGCTCTCCCATCTACAGTGAGCAGGAGGCACGTGGAGCTGTCTTCGGTACACGTATGGGCTTCGAGAGACCTATTTACTTTGATATCACACACAAACGTGGGTTGAACATTACTAAATGAAGTAATGTAACACATGTATATTAAATGCATCTTATTAGTCTTATCAGTCAAACTCCTGAAGCCTGAGATTTTTTTTTTTTTTTTAAATGCAAGATTTTCTTTTCTCCCCCCACCCCCCCAGCAGGAACACTTTGGGTTGAAAGGGTTAGACACAATCTCTATTAACTCTGTCAACCTGAGAAGGTACTTCTATTTATTTCTGGTAAGCCCATAATGCAGGCCCATCACTTACATACAGTACTGTATTTGGTTTTCTTGTCCTTATTATGCACAGTCCTGTCCTACCCATTGTGTTGAAACAGTTATTTTTTTCCAGCCTTGTTAAAAGAGAGTTTTACTCTCTTGATAGTGGTAGGTGGTGGCAACCATCATCCACTCACTTGATGTAGGGCTGCCTACTTCTTCCTTAGCCTTTATCATTCTTTTTCTGTGCCTGCCCTCCTCTCTTCCTATTTCTCCCATCTTTTCTGTCACTTCTTATTGCTTTTATTTCCTTTACAGGTGGCTTTACATGACAAGCCAAATGGTTTCCTGTAAGCCAAGAAACCATTTACAACGCTGGGTGATGACCATACAGTAAAACCTTGATATAACGGACTCCAGTATACCGGAACTCACTTTTATCAGACTCGAGGAACCGACCGGACTAAATTCTTATATACTGGAAAAATTCTGATAAAGCCAGAAGTGGTCCGCCTCTCTTCCAATAAACAAACGGAGGAGATACCATAACATTGGTCTCTCTCTCTAAGCAACCGGAGGAGATATCATAACATTGGTCTCTCTCTCTCTCTCTCTCTCTATTCCTTTCCTCCCTCCCCCTCTCTCTCTGGTGTGAGAGAGAGAGAATACAGGAATGACAAGTGGCATCCCCTCCCCTTGACATAAACGAGGGTGTCGGGAAATTTATGTTTTCATCCTGGCGTGAGGTCGCCAGATGTCAGGGGAAATTTAGGTATTTCAAAAGGATAATGATATTGTATAACTCGAGTATACAATGTATAGCTATGTGTGCTAAGAATGACTATCGAGTCACTTACTAAGAGAGAATAGACTTGTGAAATCGAGCAGCGATTTCACTTTATGCTGGCTCACTTTGCCAATTCTCTAGAGTCGAGAATTTATAGACTTTCTCAACGGTACACAGCAGAGACTAGACGCTCAATTAGGCTGTAATACTGTACTGTTGGCCTCTAAGAAAGTTAGTTTCTCCCCTTAACAATCAAAAATGATAATAATAAAGATAAACAGGATCTTGGCTGAGCCAAACTCCTAGCTAGCACAACGGATTTAAGGATTAATGCCAAAAGCTGGCCTAAGTACCAGTCGTGATTTAATACAAAGAGTTGTGCTAACGTGGAGTAGCAAAACTATATTAAATAAGTGGGAAAATTAAACACGACTGTTACATTTAACAAAGCTCAAGAAAACGAACTGTAAATTTATTAAATACAAGCAAATAAATTTACGTTACANCGGGACACACGCCAACACAAGCTGAGATCTGAAATCGCTAAGAAATCACTCAAGCCTCTCAAGGCGTACCGCGGCGCGCCGTGTCTACAGACAGACTGAGCTCCGATTTGAATACATAGCGCGACGAGCGCGAGAAGAGGGCGCGGCTGGTGTATAACGGCTCAGAGCGGAACCGACAGTTCAAAAATTATCGCTCAGAGGAACGTACCGCCCGCACATAAAAACAATTACTCGCGGTAGAATGACGAAAGTTTTGACAACTTGAGCGAATACAAGCACGCGAGCGGACGGTTTGAGAGAATGAGCGAACATCGTACATTTCATAATAATTCGTTCCTCCCGCAAAATCACTCGATGTCACAATTTACTTAACATAACGTTACAGTGTAGAAAATTCGTGACAGAGGGAGATAGGTAAGGGAGATAGGTACAACCTCGGTCCCTCTTCTCTCTCTCCTTGTATATTCTCTCCCTCCCTCCCTCCCACCCCCTCTCTCTCAGGGAGAGAGAAAGAGAGAGAGAGAGGGGTGAAAGTGAATGCAAAAGTGAAGGTTAAGGTGAAAGTGAAAGTAAAGGTGAAAATGAAGGCAAAAGTGAAGGTGAAAGTGAAGTTGAAGGTGAAAATGAAGGTGATTAAGAATATGAAAGTGAAGGTGAAAGTAAAGGAAAAACTGAAGGTGAAAGAAAAGGTGAAGGTGAAGATGAAAGTGAAGGTGAAGGTGAAAATGAATGTGAAGGTGAAGATGAAAGTGAAGGTGAAGGGAATGTCAAAGTGAACAGAGAGAGAGAATGCAGGAATGACAAGAGCTGTCCCCATGACATAAACAAATGAGGGAGATAGGCACAACGTCGGTCCCTCTTCTCTCTCTCCTTGTATATTCCCTCCCTCCCTCCCTCCTCCTCTCTCTCTGGGAGAGAGAGGTGAAAATGAATGTGAAAGTGAGGGTGAAGGCAAAAGTGAAGGTGAAAGTGAAAGTAAAGGTGAAAGTTAAGGCAAAAGTGATGTTGGTGATAGTGAAGGTGAAAGTA
The DNA here is from genome assembly GCA_018397915.1 of Birgus latro. Taxonomy (NCBI): domain Eukaryota; kingdom Metazoa; phylum Arthropoda; class Malacostraca; order Decapoda; family Coenobitidae; genus Birgus; species Birgus latro. The sequence continues at coordinate 176,706 of JAGKTI010000098.1, forward strand.
AAGGTAAAAGTGAAGTTGAAGGTGAAAATGAAGGTGATAGTGAAGGTGAAAGAAAATGTGAAGGTGAAAGAAAAGGTGAAAGTGAAGGTGAAGGTGAAAGTGAACATGAAAATAAAGGTGATAGTGAAGGTGAAAAAGGTAAAAGTGGAGGTGAAAGAAAATGTGAAAGTGATGGTGGTGAAAATGGAGGTGAAAATGGTGATAGTGAAGGTGAAAAAGGTAAAAGTGAAGGTGAAAGAAAATGTGAAAGTGAAGGTGAAGAAAGTGAAAGTGAAGGTGAAGGGGAATGTCAAAGTGAACAGAGAGAGAGAGAGAGAATACAGGAATGACAAGTGCCATCCCCTTGGCATAAACAAACAAGGGAGATAGGCACAACCTGGGCCCCTCTTTTCTCTCTCCTTGTATCTTCCCTCCCTCCCTTCCTCCCCCTCTCTCTCTGGGAGAGAGAGAGAACGAATGTGAAGGTGAAGGCAAAAGTGAAAGTAAAGGTGAAAGTGAAGGCAAAAGTGAAGTTGTAGGTGAAAATGAAGGTGAAGGTGAAAGTGAAGGTGAAAGAAAAGAAAGTGAAGGTGAAAGTGAGGGTGAAAATGAAGGTGAATGTGAAAGTGAAGGTGAAGATGAAGGGGAATGTGAAAGTAAAAGATGAGAGGGCAAAAGTGAAGGTGAGTGAAAGTAATACTAAAGGTAAGCATGTAAGTGAGAAAGTAAAGTTGCAAGTGAAGGTGATGGTGAAATTGAAATTCAAAATTAAAGTGATAGTGAAAGTGAGTGTAAAGGTGAAGTTGAATGTGAAAATGAAAATGATCATGAAAGTGAATATGACAGTGAATGTGAATGTCAAAGTGAACTGAAAGTGAAAGTAAAAATGAATGAGGTGATGATGGAGGTGATGACAAAGACAAAAATATGTGAAGAAAAAATGGAAGTGCCAAGTGTGGGGAGGGGGAGAGAGAGAGAGAGAGAGAGAAACAAATAGGAGGAGGAAGTCCAGGGGAGGAGTCCAGATGTCGCGCTTTTATCGGACTTTCATTTTTTTCAGACTGGCTTGGGCCCCAATTAATCTGTTATAGTGAGGTTATACTGTATAACCAAACCGTATGTGCTCCCTGTGTGTCAGCAAGTGGGTTGGTGGAGGGTTTGTGCCCCTCCCTGTAAAACAAATAACTCAAAGTCAAATGGCCACCCCTTACAGGATTATTGCATCTGGCAGTAGATAGATAGACTCTCTTGATATGAAAGAATGTCTATCATAGCTGACCTCTGCTTATGATGTCCTTCCTTGCACTTATTTTGCATGCATTGTGCCTGTAAGTAGTGCCAGAATTTCAGCAAGGTGATTCAAACTACAGCAGACCCTCATTTTACAATGAGAATGCATTTGACAAAATCCATCACATAACATTTTGTTGTACATTGCTTCGGTTATAACATGGGTTCAGTGGGAATATGTTATTGGCAAATGGTCACCCACCTAACAAAGCCTAAAAATGAAATTTCCAACTTACCTAAACTGGTTCCTAGATCCCCCATTTTTTTAAAAACTCTGTCACCTTTGGTTGTAACAGGAAGAGAGGGAAGAGAGAGGGGGAGTAGAAGTAAGAGGAGGAGGAAAGTCAAAAGACGAGTTTCCTACTTACCTAAACTGGTTCCTGGTCTGGTCTGTGTCATATCATGGATCCCACCCCCCACCTCCAAGGATGAGGGGCAGCAGATGGCCCTGGGAAATCACTTACTGTCCTCAGGAACAGTTACATTAGATGAGAGAAAACAGTGGGAAGAGGCAGCAGGAGAGGTCATGGGTGAGGAATCTGATGAGTCTACACTGAGGTTATTTTCCTGTCCCCAACGAAACATCTTTGCTGCAACCAGTGGACTAAGGCATCGTAGCGACAGAGATGCTCGACTGTTGGAGGGCCTGGGCCCTTCTTCCCTGCTTGTGGAGGGCTGCATTTGAAAGAAGATGGTGATGCTTGTCTGTCTGGCAGCTTTCATCTTTTGAGCAGACATCTCTCAGTACCAGTGAATGGCCTGCTCAATAACTTGCTCTGCGTTTTTGCAGCAGGCCAAGTTTGGGTCCTTCTTACTGATGAAGTTGATGAATTTGTTGACTTCCAAGGATCTCCTTGAGAGTCTTAGCACCCAGCATTTGCATGGGCTTCTCCTCTAACTCCTGGACATGTCCCTGGTACTACAGAAAGGTCATCAACACCATATTTTACAGCTCTTTCCCACACCTCCTGAATATTATCCTCATCAGTCTTCCTGAACCCTCCCTTGTGGGACAAATCAGGGATGTTCCTGCATGTATTCTTGAGGATGCCTTCACGCTGATCTTCAGGGAAGCCAGTGAATGAGTGGATGTACTCTGGCCATATTTCCAACACACATCATTCATGGTTGATTGTTGAACCTCCTTCCATGTCGCTGTGTTGTTGTCCATGGCACTGTGAGTACTGTACAATATTTTAATTTCCCCAGAACATTGTGATGGGGGGCATGGTCATCTGCATCATTTGGCAGAGGTACAGAGCAATGAATGTCGTTATGATGCCCAGGTCCATTGGTTGCAGCAATGATGTTTCATTAGGGACAGGAAAACAACTTCAGTATTGTCCTCCCCTGTCTCCCGTGGTTGGGTACTTTGTCTACTATGAGCCTGAATCTGTTTGAAAGTTTGTTTCTCTCTGCATAATCTCAGAATGTGGGCAACAAGTAGGCTGTGATATGAGACTGGTGAGTCAGGCCATGGTGTTTGATTTCCAGATCAAACCAAGAATTTTTCACATAGCCAACCAGCACTAGAGGATTCTCCAAATGGTAGATCAGGAATGGCATGAGTTTGAGATTGTCCCTTGGCATTCCTGCTTAGAATGAGAGTGGCATGGTCCTTCACCACCTTAAACCTTAGTGTTGACTTCTCAGTGGCCAGAAGAGTCTTGGACAACCTCCTGTTCCAGTACAGCCCATTCTCATCAAAGGTCAACATTTACTTTGCACTGTATCCATTGTCCTTGATCCATGCTTCGAGAGTGTCAGGGAATGTTGCCACGGCTGCGTGGGCAGCATTGGCAGACTAACTAGTCAAACGCAGCCACAGGCCAGTGCCATTCAAATTAGCCCACACTGGCCTTAAAAATGCTCCTTCAGCTGGATGCCAAGCTTGGTCTTCACATCTTTCTCAAGCGATACTGTCTTCATACAGATGATGTTTGACCCCAGCAGTGCCTTGCTACTGTTCTGTTCCTGCAACCAGATCACCTCCATAATGGACTCTTGGGTCTTGGTAATGCATTTATCAGTTAGGGAGGACACCTGTTTACCCGCAACTAAGACAGCGTTGGTTTCCAGTCTTATGGTAGAGATGGTTGACTGGGATAAGTGCAGAGAAGTGCAAAATCTTGGCAATTCTGCATTCACCCAGGGGCTCCTTATGGCACTTAACAACATCTAGTTTCATATCAAGGGAAAGGTTTTTCAATTGGGGGGCACTCACCATCCACTCATTCGATGTAGTGATGCTCTTGGGTGTCAGCCCTATCCTCTCCTCCATCCTTCTTTCCTTCAATCCTCTTCTGTCTTTCTTTCCTTCAATCCTCTTCTGTCTTTCTTTCCTTCATTCTTTCCTTGTCCTTCTGCCTTCAGGTGACTTTACACTCCCTCTTGTTTTCTTGCCTTCATTCTTTCCTTGTCCTTCTGCCTGTGGGTGACTCTACACTAAGTGACAAGCCAAATGGTTTTCTGTACACCACAATTTTGGTGCCTGGTGGTTTAGTGGGTAATTACGGCACTCCAATCGGATTGAGCCGGTGAAAGTTTATATCCAAGGGGTGGTTGGGGTTTATTGCTCACGTAATGCCATTCAGGGATGAGTGAGGCTGGTCACTCTCATCTTAAATGTCAGGACCAACTTGCCTAGCCCCAGGCTCCTACTCTCCTCTGTGGGGTGACATAGAATTGGATAATGAATGAATGAAAAATGCTTTCCTACCCTTCACAAGGGCCAGCATCTTCCACACCACACTTTCCACAAGGATCACCATCCTTGCCCGACATGATTACCAAATGGTAAGTTTAAAAAAAAAAAAAAATCCACTCTAAATCTGTCTATCTATCTATCTATTGCCAGACGCCTCAATCCCGCACGGGGTGGCCACAAACAAATCGCCTCCATGTCACTCTGTCCCCCGCCATTTCACTACAACTCTCCCAGCTCACACCCCCCACTCTCATATACCTCTCCACTCCATCCCTCCATCTCATCCTTGGCCTCCCCCTCCCTCTCACCCCCTCCACCTCACTCACATACACTCTCCTCGTCAGTCTTTCACTCTTCATCCTCTCCACATGCCCAAACCACCTTACCATGTTTCTCCTAATGCTTCCCATCACGTCCACAACCACACCACAACGCTCCTTCACTTCCTCATTTGTTAGTCTGTCTCTCCATGTGACTCCACATGCTCCCCTCATGTAACTCATTTCCATTGCTCTCACTCTTGACTTCTGTCCTTCCAACAGGGTCCAAGCTTCACTTCCATATGTTAGAGTTGGTATCACAATACTGTCATGTAACAACTTTTTCACTTCCATGCTCACCTCCCTGTTTCTTATCACTGCTTTCAATGAACCAGCAATCTTCCTTCCCTGCTGCACCCTTTCGAGCACTTCACCCTCCAGACTTCCATCCTTACTCATCACACTGCCCAAGTACTTAAATTCACTCACATTCTCCATATCCTTCCCATCCAATCTCACTGTACATTCACTGGCTTCACTTCTCTCGAAGACCATCACTTTACTCTTCCCTACATTCACCTTTAGATTCCGTTTCTTACACACTCTCCCAAACTCATCTACCAAGCCTTGCAGCTCCCCTTCGTCTTCNATCTATCTATCTATCTATCTATTGCCAGACGCCTCAATCCCGAACGGGGTGGCCACAAACAAATCGCCTCCATGTCACTCTGTCCCCTGCCATTTCACTACCACGCTCCCAACTCACACCCCCCTCTCTCATATACCTCTCCACTCCATCCCTCCATCTCATCCTCGGCCTCCCCCTCCCTCTCGCCCCCTCCACCTCACTCACATACACTCTCCTCGTCAGTCTTTCACTCTCCATCCTCTCCACATGCCCAAACCACCTTAACGTGTTTCTCCTAACGCTTCCCATCACGTCCTCAACCACACCACAACGCTCCTTCACTTCCTCATTTGTTAGTCTGTCTCTCCATGTGACTCCACATGCTCCTCTCAAATAACTCATTTCCACTGCTCTCACTCTTGACTTCTGTCCTTCCAACAGGGTCCAAGCTTCACTTCCATATGTCAGAGTTGGTATCACAATACTGTCATGTAACAACTTTTTCACTTCCATGCTCACCTCCCTGTTTCTTATCACTGCTTTCAACGAACCAGCAACCTTCCTTCCCTGCTGCACCCTTTCGAGCACTTCACCCTCCAGACTTCCATCCTTACTCATCACACTGCCCAAGTACTTAAATTCACTCACATTCTCCATATCCTTCCCATCCAATCTCACTGTACATTCACTGGCTTCACTTCTCTCGAAGACCATCACTTTACTCTTCCCTACATTCACCTTTAGATTCCGTTTCTTACACACTCCCAAACTCATCTACCAAGCCTTGCAGCTCCCCTTCGTCTTTGCTCAACAACACAGTATCATTGCAAACAACAGTACAGGGAGTTTCCAGACACTGCCCTCTCTCACTAGGGCTGCTCCAACTTCCACTTCCTGACCTTGTATCTCTTTTATAACCCCATCCATGTACAGATTGAACAACCATGGAGACATGACACATCCTTGTTTCAATTCAACCTTCAGTGGAAAGATTCACTCATTTTTACCATCCACACGCACTGCAGCCTTAGCACCCTCATACATACTCTTCACTGCCTTCAACAACTTCCCATCCACTCCATATATTCTTAATACCTTCCACAATCCTTGTCTATCCACCCTGTCATATGCTTTCGCCAGATCCATGAAAGCTGCATACAGCTTCTTGCCCTTCTCTGGAAACTTTTCCACTAAGGATCTAAGAATGAATATCTGGTCTACACAACCTCTTCCCTTCCTAAAACCTCCTTGTTCTTCTCCAAATAATTCCTCTGTAATTTCCCTAACTCTGTCAATAAGTATCCTACCATATACTTTTCCTATTACACTAAGAAGGCAAATGCCCCTATGATTACCACACACTGCTTTTTCCCCTTTTCCTTTGTACAGAGGAATAATTATACCTGACTTCCAATCCTCCGGGACTCTACCCTCCTCCCAAGCCAATCTGCACACCTTCCATATCCATTCTATTACTATCTCTCCCCCATGCTTCAGCATTTCACCACACACTCTATCAATTCCTGGGGCTTTCCCCATTTTAACTTTCTTCATTGCTTCCACCACTTCCATCCTACTGATTTCTTCCTCTCTTCTCACAACCCTCCTTCTCCCCGCCATTCCCCAGCCACTTATACTTGCATTACTTTCATTCTCTATGTTCAACAGTTCATTAAAGTGTTCTCTCCATCTGTTTACTTTTTCTCCCTTTTCCACTAGTAATCTACCATTTTTATCTTTCACACCCCCACTGACTTCGTTGGCACCCTGTCTAGCTCTCTTTACCTCCTTCCAGAACATTTTCTTACATTCCCTCCACTTTGCACTCAAATTCCTTCCAAATTCCTCATCCACTCTCTTCTTACTCTCTCTTACTAATCTTTTCACCTCTCTCCTCCTCATTACATATAACTCTCTTGTCCGTCTCTCAGCTTCTTCGACGCCCCTGTTCCTCATCCACTCATTATATGCTTTCTTCTTTCGTGCCACAGCCTCTCTCACCTCTTCAGTCCACCATGCTGTTCCCTGAACCCCCTTTCGTCTTCTCTTCACCCCACACACCACCTCACATGCTGCACAGATTTCTTCTGTGAATATCTTGCACACACCTTCCACATCCCCCATCTGCTCCAATCTATATTTACCCAGTCGCTCCTCCACTTCCCTTTTATATTCAGCCTTTATTCCATCCTCTTGTAACTTTTGTACCCTCCTTGTAACAAATACTTCCTCCTGTCCTTCCCTTCTTCTCTTCCTCCATCTTGTTTGGATTCTGATTCTGGCCACCACCAAGTGGTGGTCAGAAAGTCCACTCCCCCAATCTCTGTATACTCTTATATCCATTACACATCTTCTCATCCTTTCATCCACACACACAGTCAATCATTGCCTTCCGTTCATTCATTCTACCGTCCACCCTTCTCACCACTTGCCATGTATACCTATGGATCATTTTGTGCCTGAAGAGGGTATTAGCTACCACCAACCCCCTCCCAGCACAAATGTCCACTAAAGCACTGCCTTTCTCATCCATCTCTGCAGGCACACCCCACTCACCAACCACTCCATCCACCTTCTCATTCCCCACTTTTCCACTCATATCTCCAGTCAGAAACACTCTCTCATTCCTTTCAGACTTTTCCAAGCAGGCTTCCACATTTGTCCAAAACTCTCCTCTCACTCTACTTACACGATCTTGCTTTGGCACATACATGCACACAATTGCCCACATTTTTAGTCCAACTTTCGCTCTTACCCACACAATCCTTGACCCAACTGATCCATACTCTCTTACATTCTCCTTCCACCTGTTGCTCACAACAATACACTCTCCCTCTTTCGCCCTCTCATTCTCACCCACTCCCGCGCATATACCCCATCCATACTCCCATTCTCTCACACTCTCACCTCGCCATTTAGTTTTAGTTATTCCACATATATCCACTTTCGCACTCTCAAGCACTTGTACAGTCTCTCTCTCTTTCACCTCATCATTCATACCCCTAACATTCCATGTTGCAATATTTACCAAGTCCTTTGTCCGGTCCTTTTTCGTCAACTTTTGGTCAGTCCTGGTCCGAGGCTTCTTGTTCGTATTTTTAGTTAGTTGTTTTTATGGGGTGGGTGGGGCACTAACCCACCACCAACCCTTTTAGTCGCCTCTTACGGCAAGCAGGGATACTGGGGGAGAATTCTTGAAAAACCCCCTACCCCCAGAAATTCTGTGGTCCCAGTCTCTTTCAGCCTCCATGTAGGTTTCATTACTTCCTCGCCCACCTTTACCAGCTTGACCTGAATTTTGACTGACCTTTTCCCACCCTTTTGATACTGTCTCAACCTCCACACTCCCTCAGTCTCTTCCTCCCATCCATTACTTTCTGTATCTAATTCCTTAATGAATTAACTGGCTTTCTTTTCTTCTGTCTCTTTTCTCTCAGGTTTATTTTTAATTTCTTCTTCTTTATTTCCAAACACTATCACTTATTTTGTCTGATCTACTGTCTCTCATACTATGTTCTTCCTCTTGTGATATCTAATACTGCTGCTTTAGAATTCACCTTTTCTTCTCTCTCCAGTCTCTCCATAGTCCTCATTTGTTCTTCTATTATTTCCTTTAATGCAGTTTGTTAATTTATTTCATTCACTTGCAATGAATTCAGCATTTTTGATCATTCTGTTTCCACCTCTTCTGTTTTTACTTGGATTTCCCGTATACTGTACTTCTCTTTAATGTTTCATTATCTTCCGTTCGGGATTGAGGCGTCTGCCAATAGATAGATAGATAGATAGACTTTCTGTCTTTGGCTTATATACTACCAATTCTTTCTCAGCCTGCATCTTTCCCTCCTGTGTTTCATCCCTCTTTGCTAGTATCTTCTCCAAAGCAGCCAACCTCTATGTGATATTCTTACCAAAATAATTAGATTCACAGATTACCTTTTATTCTTCTCTCTGACAATTTTGACCTCTTCATAACCTCCTGCTTAGTCAACACCCACTCCTCTAACTTTTTTTTTTTTTTTTACCGTCTCCTTGATTTACCCTGAAACGTTTCAAATTCTGGTGTTTCAGGACTCATCATTTTGCCATCAGATTTTCCCATTGATGTAATTTTGGATGTTGCTTCAGAAGGATGGGTGGACATAGTTGTTGTAAACAAATAAATCTTACTGATGTATTGTAGTCAGCTGATTTCTAGAATATCCTCATCTTTACAATACATACCTTCCATCTTATTATTTTTGAAAATATTGGTGTTTAAATTAATGTGGAGGCATATATTTAATATGAATTTAGCTTTCTTGTCCCACAAACTAGATAATCCTTTATGTGCAGTTACCTCCACTTCTAACGAGTAGAGCAGGTGGTGTGTTTGGTGAAACGTGGCACCACTTGTCTGTGTACGTCGTAGTAATAGTAAGTGAATGGGCAGACTTGGGAAAGCTTCCCTTCTGCTGCAGTATCTAGTACCCACAGAAACAATGTTCTGTCAAGTCACACTCTGTCTGCAAATACAAGTGTTTGCCACATAGGTATATTGGAAGGTAGAGAGTAAAAGTAATAATAATGCCATTGGCACCCATTTTTTCTCTGACAGGAGGTGACTGTGAGGCGAGGTGGAACAGAGGGGAGGGGGGACAGGTGGTGGGGGCACATGTATCGAAACTTTGTCGTGTTTCATTAAGAAAGATGCAGGTTGTGATTATACGGATGTTCTGAGATGATCTGCAACTCGGTATGCACCCGACTCCAAACTTTCTTTACCCCTGCACAGTCGTTGACCTTGTACACTGGTTTTATTCGCCCCCGTATGGAGTACAACTCTCATGTGTGGGGAGGCCCCCCACATGCAGCTCTTCTCAATAGGGTAGAATCAAAGGCTTTTCATCTCATTAACTCTCCTCCTCTTACTGATTCCCTTCAACCTTTGTCTCTTTGCCGCACTCTTACATGTTTATCTTTTTTCTATCGCTACTTCAACGGTCACTCTTCCTCTGAACTGTCTACTTGCATCCTTCCACCTCTACGACGGGCACGTAGTACCTGTCTAGCAACAAACTCTCATCCCTTTTCTGTCCAACTCTGTTATGCAAGTTAACCGTTACTACCAGTCCTTCATTTATGCAACAGGTCAACTCTGGAACTGTCTTCCTCTGTCTGTATTCCCTACTTCCTATGATCTCCAGTCTTTCAAACGCAGTGTGTCCAGGCATCTCGAAATGAATGGATCTTGAATTTGGCTCTCTTTTGTATTGTTTTTGTTTTTTCTTGGAGGGAACAGTATGTGGGCCCATGGTCTTTGGTTCCTTCTTCATTGCATTAAAAAAAAAAAAATGTATTGGATGAGTGTTGGCATCTTAATGTTCATCATACAATGTGTTGAACAACTGTAATTGAGCATAATTGTTAGAACGTCAGATGTCCGGTGTCTCGGTATGTGGTTCACCTGAGTCTAGTGAGTGTGTTACTCAACTGCTATAACATTTTTGTGGCTGAGCCAGGGTGGCCACATGATTCATGATTATGCATGTGATAAAACGGTCGTGCCATGTTGTGCTACTTTGAGTGTTGGACAGTTATTAGCTTGTTGTGTGAAAATGTTGTGCAGTCATTATACTGAAGGATCACATGGAGGTAATAAGATACTGTATTTGCTTAGTGAATTCATATCTGGTATCATAATTGTTAGTGTGTGTGCACACGCACACACCTGCTAAGTCATGAGTGATGACGTCATCGGAAGGCTCCTGTGGTATGCAACCGGGAACCTTGGCAGTTCCCGTTGTGAGGCCGGTGAGTGTGGTTTGCCTAGTTCCTACACTGGTAGCAGAACGTAGTTCCGAAGAATGGCGTCGTGTTCAACCAAGTGGCCTCCAGAATTTGAAAATGATTCTGCATATGAGAGCTGGAAAAAAGTCATTGGCATTTGGTGCGAACTAACGGACCTAGCAAAAGAAAAACAAGCCTTAGCTATTCTCCTGTCATTGTCTGGAAGAGCGAGGGTGGCGTCTTCGCAGATTGATACAGATGTTCTGAAGCAGAAGGATGGTGTTCAGACCCTGCTGAAAAAATTAGACGGTTTATTTCTCGTGGACAAAGGACGTCGACAGTTTGCATCTTTTTATGAGCTGTACAATTTCAGAAGAGCCAGTGATATGAACATTCGGGAGTTCGTGACAGAATTTGAGCATGTTTATTTTAAATTTACAAAGCAGGACATGGCACTGCCAAATTCTGTGATGGCTTTTATGCTCTTAGCTGCATGCAAACTTTCAGACAGTGAGCGACAACTAGTGATGTCCGCGATAACTGAAGTGACATACAGAAATATGAAATCTGCCCTGAATCGTATTTTTGCTGGTGAAATTGGCAGGCAGAACGAGGCATCGGTGTCCACCCGGGAGGTGAAAGACGAACCAGTATTTTGGAGTGACGAAGTTGAGGGTGAGGAAACGCTTTATGCTAGAGGTACTCGACGAGGACGGAGAATGTTGCTGGGTGGTGCAATACATGATCGACGTCGGGGGTGGTGGCCGATGTTCAACCGTATTTCTAGAATTCCCCAACGCTCATCCACCGGCAGGAGGCAGAACCCACTTGGGATTGACGGAAAGGTATCAAGGTGTTTCGTATGTGATTCTAGATTTCATTGGGCACGTGACTGTCTGGATGCATACGAAAATGACGGCAGTCGAGAAGAGAATTCTGAAACAGTGCATCTGTCATTATTTATGGGCTATGTGGATGATGCCGCTAGTAGAGGTAAGTCACAGACTCTAGTAGAAGAATCTAAGGGATGTGCTCTTCTAGACACAGGGTGTTCTACAACTGTATGTGGAGTTGAATGGATCAATTATGAGCTCACTGATTACTACGGTGATGCTGTAAGAGAAGAAGCGTCATCCTCAACGTTTACTTTTGCTGATGGTGTCACAGTTTCTTCCCTCAAACGTGTTACTCTGCCCTGCTGCATTGGAAACATGCGTGCTACCATCGTGACTGATGTTGTGGACTGCAATATTCCCTTGCTGTTGAGTAGACGTTCCATGAAAAAAGCAAAAATGTTGATTAACCTTGGAACTGACCAGGTCAAAATTTGTGGAACTATCATTGATTTAAAGTCCTCATCTTCAGGCCATTACTTACTTCCAGTTTCCTTATGACTAGATCGTGAATTTTGTGAAACAATCATGTTGGCATCTCGTGGGGGTGATGTAGAAAAAAACGCTTTGAAGCTTCACAGGCAATTTGGACACCCAACATCAGCAAAACTAATTAAACTGATCACAGATGCGGGAATTAAAAATTCATAACTGGAACGGGCTATCAAGGCTGTGTCTGATGCTTGTACAGTCTGTTGCAGATTTAAGAAAGCCAACCCCCGACCCGTAGTCAGTTTGCCCATGGCGTCTAAGTTTAATGAAGCCATAGCCATAGATTTAAAAGCTTGGGGAAGGCATTATTTCTTAGTCCTTGTTGATTTGGCGACCAGGTATTGTAATGCAATAGTAATCGCGGATAAGTGTGCGCCCACCATTATCAAAGGAATATTTCGGAGCTGGATTGTTGTGTTTGGCACACCTAGAAAAATTCTAACAGACAATGGCTGTGAATTCAACAATGCGGAAATGCGAGCATTGGGAGAGGCCTTCAATATCAAGATCATGACAACATCTGCAGAGAGTCCATGGAGCAACGGAGTCTGTGAGCGTCAAAATGCAGTCATTGGTGACATTGTTAGGAAGATAATGGCTGATAGCCAGTGTGAATTGGATGTGGCCTTGTCATGGGCAGTATCGGCAAGAAATGCTCTCACCAACTACTCAGGCTTTTCTCCTAACCAACTTGTTTTTGGTCAAAACCCTGGCCTGCCTAATGTGTACGCAAATGATCCTCCAGCCTTGGAACCTTCATCACCATCGAAAATTGTGAGAGACAGCTTGAACGCTCTTCATTTAGCTAGACAAGAGTTTATAAAGACTGAATCAGATGAACGCTTGGCTAGGGCTCTGCGGCACAACGTACGTTCGAGTGACCTAAACGACATCCAAAATGGAGATGAAGTCTTCTACAAAAGAAATGACAGTCATGAGTGGCATGGTCCCGGAATTGTAATAGGCAGAGATGGGAAACAAATTCTGGTGAGACATGGCGGTGTATACGTGCGAGTGCACGTATCTTGTCTAGCGCGAGCGCCAGAGCAAGATACTACAGTTGAAAGTGGTGTCAGCAGTGATGAGAACAATTTTGTCCAGGAGAAGCCTAATGACGATCCTACGCAAGTGTCGAATGACTATCCACCAGATGACGAGTCGGAAGATGGTGTGGTCCCAATTGATGAGCCTCCCACAGTTTCTGTTCTGATTAATCAGCTTCTCAAAGTTTCTGTTGGTCAGCGTATAAAGGGAATACATTCTGAAAGTGGAGAGTTGGTGTCTGGAAGGATTATAAGTCGGGCAGGTAAAGCGACTGGAAAGTACAAACACTGCTATTATTTGAAGAGGGACTTTGACGGCAGTATTGATTGGATAGATTTGGAGAAGGATCTTAGCGAATGGGAAGTGGTTGATGATGATGCAGAAATGCTTGTTCTTTTCAACTCTGAGGCTGTATTATGCGCTAAGGAAAATGAAATTACAAATTGGCAGAATAATGATGTGTATGAGGAAGTAGATGATGTTGGGCAAGGTGCCATAACGGTTCGATGGGTTGTGACGGAAAAACTGAAAAATGGAAAGCCTATTGTTAAGGCCCGCTTAGTCGCCAGAGGATTTGAGGAAGACACAGTGGATATCCGAAAAGACTCGCCTACTTTTTGAAAGGAAGCAGTGCGTTTGGCACTTTCTTTGGCCTCCACCAACCAGTGGGATTGCCACACTATGGACGTGAAAGCTGCCTACTTGCAAGGTAATGACGCTGAGAGAGTTGTTCATTTACGTCCTCCGCCTGAATATGCAAATGGTAAGTTATGGAGACTAAAGAAAACTGTTTATGGCCTTTGTGATGCTGCTAGCCATTGGTATCTGCGCGTAAATGATCAGTTGTTGAGTCTCGGAGCTAAAGTGTCATCACTGGATTCAGCGCTGTTCTCTTGGAGCAATAGTGGCAAAGTCGAAGGCATTGTATGCATCTACGTCGACGACTTCCTTTGGGCTGGTACACATGAGTTCGAACAGCAAGTGATAAATCGTTTGAGTCAGATATTCCTCATCGGCAGTTCAGAATCAAAAGCCTTCAAATACGTTGGTCTCAATTTCATCTCCAACATCGATGGCAGCATAACGCTTGACCAATTCCAGTATGCTTCATCTTTGAAGCCAGTCACGCTGAGTAAACATCGTTCAGCAGTAAAATCAGGGGAGCTGTCCAAGTCTGAGAAAATGGAGTACCGAGCATTAATTGGGCAACTCAGTTGGATTGCCACATACACTCAGCCAGATATTGCCTTTGATGTGTGTGAGTTGAGTGTGAATAGCAACCGAGCTACCATAGCGGATTTGCTTAGACTCAACAAGGTGATCTCAAGGGTGAAGACTGACAACATGAAGAATGGGGCCGATCGAGGACTGTCATATAGAGTGCTTTTTGGATGCCTCATTTGCCAACCTTGTAGGCAATGGATCTCAGGGAAGTTTTGTGGTCTTCCTATGAGATGCTAGTGAGGCAAGATGTCCCATATTCTGGCAGACAAGAAAGATCAGGAGGGTCATCAAATCTACCTTATCTGCTGAGGCGTTGGCGCTGCTTGAATGTGCGGAGACTGCTGTATATCTCTCCAACATATTGCGTGAGGTTTCTGGATGTGGAAAGATCAAAATAAAGTGTTTCGTCGACAACAAGAGTCTGGTGGACGCCCTTTACTCCTGTAGGAGCGTAGAAGACAGGAGATTGCGTATTGATATTGTTGTGTTGTGGGACATGTTGGAGCGGGGGGAGATTGATGAGGTATCCTGGGTGGATACATCACAACAACTGGCTGATTGTCTCACCAAGAAAGGTGCCTCGACCGAGCGGCTTCATGCAGCAGTCAGCTGAGACTAGAAAGTTTATAATACTTCAAGAGACATCACATATCTGTATGTGGCCACAGACTGGGTCTTGATAGTAATTAAACAAAAGTGTATGTATTGGATACATAGTGCGTATTGGGTGTTGATGGTACTCACACAAATGTCTATGTATTGGATACATAGTGTGTATCAGACGCAAATATACCATCCAGCTTCGTCCTTGGAATCTTCTGTCAAATTAAGAAGAGAGGATGAGAGTGTTAGTGTGTGTGCACACGCACACACCTGCTAAGTCACGAGTGGTGATGTCATCGGAAGGTTCCTGTGGTATGCAACCGGGAACCTTGGCAGTTCGCGTTGTGAGGCCGGTGAGTGTGGTTTGCCTAGTTCCTACAGTAATAATTGAAATAATGGTGTTATGGGTGTCCAGTCCACAAATGATGTCTCTTTCTTCGAGGTGCTATCTCATTCGTTTGGATGGTTACCTTGCTCATCGTTTTTTATATACTCGTTAAACATTCATACATTAGTTTTCATACAAATATTACACATTCATGCCCTCCTTAGCTCCAGATGCATTATATTATTTAATTGTTTGTCTACACTCACACACTTCATCCAGAGGGAACAACATTTCCCTTACCAACATCAGATATCACATATGTTGGTGATGACGGTACTTCCACCTGCCCACCTCCTCACTCGCTTCTACTCCATACCAGTCCGCTTCCACACACACCTTGCCACCAAGAAGGGTGGTCATGCCTCCCCCTCGCTTTATTCTTCCTCTTCTAATACCCTGTCCCACTGACTAACCTCTCCTCATGTCCCTCCTTACCTACCAAATATTCCGTTCTGTTTCTAACTGCCTTGGAAATGTCGTGTTCAATGTTCATTGTCATGGGGCATGGATAACGGATATCTGTAGTATCAAAATGCATTGTTGAACTTGAGGGAATTATGAAAATCACACATGATGGCTCTAAACAACTCTACATCTACAATCGCCACCACCGCAGTGCCCAATACACATTGCACATTGTGATATTTTAGGTCCTGCTCCGCTTTGTCCTACGATTGATATACTGTGTGTGTCCATTGTCTGCTTGAAATTTCTAGGGTAGTATCAGGCCAGTATTCACAGAAGCTTTCAGTTTTGTGGTGTTACTAGAAAAATTGTGTCGTCTACCCTTGTTTGTTCAGGGGTCCAGTAATGCAACTGGCCAGTTCAGATCCATGTTAACACAGTAGATGAAGTCTGCAGTGTTTGTGTGTGATAAACAGACATATAACGAACTGCAACACTGGCCACAGTTTGCATGTCTGTCCGTTGTCTGTCATTATAACGTAGGGTTTTAGTATGTAGCCACGACCACACAAAATATATCTTTGGCATTGCGTTATGCTGCTGGGATAGTGTAAAATTGCGTATAGTCTACTTGTGCATGTGCAGGGACTGTGGTAGTAGCAGTAGTAGTAGTTCTTCCCTAGGCAGTCTGGCCGAACAGCCCTGAGTCCCTAAGGAAGGCCATGGCCGAGACCGGGCTTTCCCACTGAGCTCTCAAGGAGTGTATGTTATGTTGTTGGCACTGGTGATTGTCTGCAATGCAGTCTTCCATGGTGTGCTTAATTGTATGGGATGCTGTGTTACATCCTGGGCAGGCATCAACGACAGAGTCATCCAGCCTCTTCTGATAACTTAAGAGGGCTGGATGATGCCCACATCTCAGCCTGGCCAGGTGGACCCTGTCCTCACAAGGGGGATAGGTGGTAATACACTTCACCGACCTATTCACACTCATGCCAAGTGTTAGTGCATATTGCTGATAGTGTGTGTGCGCACGCACACACCTGTTGCATCATGAGTGGTGACGTCACCGGAAGGGTCCTGCAGTGTGCAGCCGGGGGCCTGGGGAGTTCGCGGTGTGAGGCTGGTGAGTGTGGTTTACCTTTCTGATACTGGTAGCAGAGCGTAGTTCGAAAATAATGGCGTCTTGTTCGATTAAGTGGCCTCCAAAACTTGAAAATGATTTTACTTATGAGAGTTGGAAGAAGGACATTGACATTTGGTGCGAACTGACGGACTTACCAAAAAATAAGCATGCCTTAGCTATTCACCTGTCATTGTCTGGAAGAGCGAGGGTGGCGTCTTTGGAAATTGATGCGGCTGATTTGAAACAAGTGAATGGTGTTCAGACCTTGCTGAAAAAACTATACAGTTTATTTCTTGTGGACAAGGGACGTCGGCAGTTTGCAGCTTTTCATGAATTGTACAACGTCAGAAGAGCCGGTGATATGAACATTCGTAAGTTCGTGGCAGAATTTGAGCATGTTTATTTCAAATTTACGAAGCAGGACATGGCACTGCCAAATTCTGTGATGGCTCTTATGCTCTTAGATGCATGCAAACTTTCAGACAGTGAGCAACAACTAGTGATGTCTGCGATAACTGAGGTGACATACAAAAACATGAAATCTGCCCTGAATCGTATTTTTGCTGGTGAAATTGGCGGGCAGAACAATGCATCGGTGTCTGCCAGGGAGGTGAAGGGCGAACCAGTATTTTGGAGTGACGAAGTTGGGGGTGAGGAAACGTTTTACGTTAGAGGTACTCGACGAGGAAGGAGAATATTGCAGGGTGGTGTAGTAGGTAGCTCGATCGGTAGAGAGTTGGCTTGCAGTCCCGAGGGACCCAGGTTCGAATCCTTGCTGGTGCAGGGAACAGTTTAAGAATTTGAATTTCATTAAATCAGGCTTTACTGATCTACCAGGAGACCCGCCGACATGTCGTAAAAATGACCCCGCTAATACCAATACACCAGTCCTGTATGAGACAGCCCTAGCATGTATTCAATATGGACGGTGGGTGTTAAGCGCCGAAGTGGTGACAT
>JAGKTI010000099.1:0-23069 GCA_018397915.1 Birgus latro
GGGTGGGGGTGGGGGCGTGGCGGGCGGCTGGGTGGGTGGGTGGGTGGGTGGGTGTGGGTGGGTGGGAGGGGAGGTATTTATATACTGACTTAAATACAAGTCTTATTATTGTATTAATCATTCCCTTGAAATGAAGTTCCTAGGCCTCGTCATTTCAGAACCAACAAGGGAGCGAGAGAGAGGGCCAGGCGTGGGCGTGGTGGTGGGCGTGTGTGCGGGTGTGGGCGCCGTTCCTTTACTGGCTTTACTGGCCTGGTTTGGGTGGCACCGAAAGGCCAGATGCAGCACCCCGCCCTATCAACCCAGGGCCCAGTCAGTGTGCAGTAAGGAAGCGGCCTCTAGCAGTCTCCCCTCTGATTCTTCGCCTCAGAGGGAGCCAGATATCCTCCCTCACTCCACGGGTAAATAGATGTGAACTTTTTTTTTTATACAGAGAAGAAGGAACCAAAGGCCTGGACCAGCATTCTCGTCTGTTAAGAGAGCTCCCTAACCCCTCTTTCTAAGCGGTTTGTTTTATTTACGTCAGTGCCTTTGGTGTTGCTTAAACCATTCTTATATCGCCTTATTCTGCATAAGTAAAGTACAAAATTGTATTAACCAGCCGGATCGAAAATAAATCTCTGAGTAAGTGGTGTTATGGAGTCTCCTTACTGAAAAAGAACACATGCCTTGAAGTCCCCAAAATTGTTCCCTCCAACACACACACACACACACACACACACACACACACACAAATTCAAGATCCATTACTTATTATGTTACATTAAATTTAGCTTTTTCCAATGGTGTTCTGAGATGACAAAAGCCTATACTAATTTCCTGCCGTGTATTATTGAATAGGTTACCAGTAGTTTGCCTAAATGTCTGTTTGATCCATACGCTGTGGTCGTGGAAGCATATTAAGCATTTCTCACGGCGTCTCAGTGTATCATATTATGTATCTAAGTGTATCATAGTGTGTATTTAGTGTAGCATAGTGTGTATTTTCAGAGACGTGCACACTTCATTTTCTTCCTTCGCAGATCCCAGCAGTCCGGGCCACATCCCCACCATTTCTGCCTCCACCACAGCCACGTCCTTCCTCCAGCACAATGGGGCCCCCTCCTACCTCCCCACCTCCACACACCCCATGGCCGCCTCCCCTACCTCCTTCCCCACCTCCGTCAGCACACCGCCTGCAGTTGTCCCTCCCGCATCCACCAGACTGGAGGGAGAGAGGGAGGTAGCGTAAATTAACCGCTGATTTTTTTTTATATATATATCACACTTATAATAATGATACACAGTAAACAAGGGGGTCCATATGTAAACACTTCTCTTCCACTTTGCTGGATGATTTTTTTATATATATCACACTTATAATAATGATATACAGTAAACAAGGGGGTCCATATGTAAACACTTCTCTTCCACTTTGCTGGATGATCTCTCGTGTTTTCTGGGGACGGCTCACTCAGCATTAGCGGTCTACCCTGGCCTGGTACACTTCAAAATACATGTACCCTTACCCACTGCTACACCCACACCCATACCAGCAGACTGAGCCATCCCTGTACACACATATCTCCTTCAGATCCTTGCTTCATCCCAGTCTGAGTTGATGCTATAGTCGAATTGCTTTCACCTGATGGAACTGACCCAATCTAATGGCTTCAGTACTAAGTCGTGATTACATGAGTCTCAATAAGCCTTAGTTATGAGCCAGGAATGAATCTTCTTGGTTACTAGACAGACCAACCCTCCAGTGTGACTATACCTGTCCATCAAGCGAGCTAAAAAGAGTTAGGGATAATTGCCAGGCTAGAGTAAACGCATTATATTTGTCAGGTGTAAACGCACTATATTTGTTAGAGAGTAGACACACTATATTAGTCATTTTAGAAGCACTATATTTGCACGGTTAAACACACTATAACACGCCAATTTTCAGATAGGAATGACAAGCTACAACCAACTGATGTGTTCCCCACTGGGTGCTCCACTAACCCACTGCCACAGCCCTGAAGCATCCAATACCCCTGTGCCTTATCGCATTGAAGACCAGCAAGTATGTATCTCTCTTTCTGTACTCTCATCACTTTAACTGGGCTTAAAAGTACCGTCTCCCTATCTTGTGCTGAGTTGTAATAGAGACAATCACTGGCATACGATCCTAGTCACGAAGTGCT
The DNA here is from genome assembly GCA_018397915.1 of Birgus latro. Classification (NCBI taxonomy): domain Eukaryota; kingdom Metazoa; phylum Arthropoda; class Malacostraca; order Decapoda; family Coenobitidae; genus Birgus; species Birgus latro. The sequence continues at coordinate 2,169 of JAGKTI010000099.1, forward strand.
TGGAAATGATGTAGAGCCGTACTATTGTCTCGTTCCGCCCCTGAGGTACACATGCGAAAGTATAAGTGAATGAACGGTATATAATTCTTCACTCATCTATAGTTCTTTCACCTTAAACTGGCTAAGATTTTTGTTGTTCTGTACCATGTTTTCCGTCCCTTCATCGGATGTAGTTTTCGTGTGTTTTGATGCATTGATGATCAAGTGTTTATCGGCTCTCATACTAAACCATTCACATCCATACTATAAAAAGGTTGTATTCATTTTAGGTCTTCACACTACCCTGAAAATCTAGTTCATTTTTTTAGTTTTTTCTTCTTTCTCCTTTATTTATTCCAAACGCTTTTCAGTTTAATGGGATTCCTTTATTTCTTTACCAACTTGCTACAGACTTGGTTCTCCCTCTCTCTCTCTGGTATTGGAGTCTGGTGGTGTGGTGACAGAAGGGGACATTGTAACTGAGACGATGATAATGATGATTATTATTATTATTATTATTATTTTCAGGTGATGGAGACTGGTGGCGGAGTGGTGGCAGGACGTGACATTGTTGGTACAGCTGGCTCAGGGTACAGTAGTGTTGGCATTTCAAATCAATGCCACCACGAACCCACAGATCCAACTCTTCAAGCAGTCTTCCCTCATCTCTGCTGCGCCCCTTCTCGCTACCAGTGCACTCTATCCCCATCCTCACCTACCCTAGCCTCACCCACACCCAGCCAGCAGGGAACACTTCGAAGGGGAGCGCATAAGAGACGGACGGAGCAAGCGGAAGATACAGACAGGAGAGGAGACGAGGGGAGTGACGTGGAATTGCTCAAGAGTAAAAAGGAGAGCTCTGTATAGTGATGGATGAGTTTTATGTCGTGGCTTTTCAAATATTTGGTCTCAGCAAGCAAAGGAAGGTACGGAAAAGAGAGGTGACAAAGAAAGGGATGTGGAATTCCTCGAGTAAATGGGAGACTTCTGTATTTTTTTCCTACCTGGAGGAGAGAGAGGGAGAGAGTGAGTTCAGTACATTGGTGAGTGTGTTGTTTTGCTCTCTCGAGGTCTACACACTCAGAAAAAGAGAGTTTAGTGATACAGATCCTTTTATCAAACCTCTCAAGAAATGGAACTCTGAACTCTGTATGATGACATGTGATTTTTATATTCTTTGGCCTCTGATTGGCTAGAGTAATTTTCTCCTAGCTAAAATGGCAATCAGTGTGACATAAGATGCTCATACTTACTACTGTCCTTCACACTGTCCTTCCATGAGTCTTGCTTGGTAGGTGAGAGGGTGAGGCTCCATGGACGAGTAAGCTGGGGTATAATCAACCAGCTTTATTTTCGAATTTCGTGTGAAGTAATATTATGCTGATTCTTGTCTGGGAAATTAGGATCAGACAGGCAGAGGTAAAAAAAAGATCAGCCTGAAAGAACTTGGATCAGACGTAAAGAGATTAATCCTGGATAAACTTGAGTCGGACTTTTAAAGGTTCTGGAAAAACTGGAATCAGACGTAAAAAAGTTCTGGAAACACTAAGATAAATAAAAATTTCAGCCTGGAAAAATTTGGATCAACCTGGAAAATTCTGAATCGGACGTAAGAAAGTCCTGGAAATTTTTGAATCAGGCGTAAGAAAGTCCTGGAAAACTTTGGATTAGACGTAAGAAAGTCCTGGAAAATTTTGAATCAGACGTAAGAAAGTGCTGGAAAATTTTGAATCAGGCGTAAGAAAGTCCTGGAAAATTTTGAATCGGGCGTAAGAAAGTGCTGGAAAAGTTGGATCAGACGTGAAGATGTAAGCTTTTTCTCTCGATTTTCACCATATCTTGCCAGTGGATTTTGGAGCTAGGAAATTAGTCAGTTGCATAATACCAGTGAGTGCCTCGTTCATAATGGATTTCCCTGCATATTATAACCACAATATTATAGTGTTATGATGCGTGTACAATAATGCTTACGATATAATTCTTTTTCTTTATTAGTAATATTTAAAGCGATATTAGTACCATTCTGTGCTACCATGTGACAAGAAATTTCCAGCAGAATTTAGTGAGCTTGTAATGGAAACGTTTTATGGGGAAAACGTTTAATGGTGAAAACGTTTAATGATTAAAGCGTTCAATGGTGAAAACGTTTAATGATAAAAACGTTGAATGAAGAAAATATGTAATGGTGAAAGCGTTTAATGGTGAAAACGTTTAATGGTGAAAACGTTTAATGGTGAAAACGTTTAATGGTGAAAACGTTTAACGGTGAAAACGTTTAATGATGGAAACGTGTTATGATGAAAACGTTTAATGACGAAAACGTTTAATGGTGAAAACGTTTAATGATCAAAACATTTAATGGCGAAAATGTTTAATGTTGAAAACGTTTAATGATGAAAACGTTTAAAAATGAAAACGTTTAATAATGAAAACGTTTATAGTGCATTTTTGCTAGGGTTCACACGTAACTGGGATGAAGGGATTGGCAAGTGGGATTTATCTATTAAAAAAGGTGGATTCCATGTTTCACTAAAATCCGTCCTGTCATTTAAACGTTTGATGACAGAGAGACAGACAAATGTAGGAGATTTAGGTCCGTGTTTTTGTCCCTAGCACCTCTTCCTCAGTGATTTATTATTGGATTTAGTCGGTTAATATCCTTTTGTACGTTAATTTTGCCGAGTATGGCGACATTAGGATTTATAGAGCGTGAAAAAAGGTAATAAGGTGTAATAAGCAATATAAATCAGTTAGGAAAAGGTGTTACGGAGGCGACTGTAACTCACAAAGAAAAATAATAAATTTTTGTGAAATATTAGCATTTGTTATTTTCATGCATTGTAAAAAGAATGATAATAAGATTTTTGGTGTGTCTTTTTGCAATATCTAAGTGTATCCATAAAAAAACTATATCTTTGAGGCATATAATTGTTTCTGGAAGACGTCAGCTGCGTCCAGTATGCTATAAAATTTTAAACTCACCCCCATATTTATTTAACTTGGTCCAAGATGATGTTTCAACCCAAAAGCACTTCTGTGATAACTTTTAAAATATATATTGCTCATGTAGTATGTACAGTATATGTGTATGTTGCTTGGCTGTATGTGCAATGAATGTTGTGCTCTTTTCACTCTAACTTGGCCTAAAATCGCCATCTTTCCATCACTAACTTGGCCTAAAATTGTCATCTCTTCACACTTGGCCTAAAATCGCCATCTTTCCATCACTAACTTGGCCTAAAATCGCCATCTTTCCATCACTAACTTGGCCTAAAATTGCCATCTCTTCACACTTGGCCTAAAATTGCCATCTTTTTATCTCTCTAACTTGGCCTAAAATTGCCATCTCCCCATCTTGAATCCCGAGTACTAACAAGAACCTCATGTTAGAATATGAGGCTAGTCACGAAGAAGTGTGCCATGCAGAGGGTGTAGAGTCGGAGCATTGTTTTAACGTTAGAATACGATGCTGGTCACGAAGAAGTCCCATGAAATACGATGTAGAGCCATAGCATTGTCTTTTTTCAGCCACTGAGCTACGTGAAATAAGAAGCAAAAGGACGAAAATCTGGGTCAAGTTAAGGTGAAAGGACTGTTGTATATAAGGAAAATATTATATACCATTTAATACTCATATAAATGTTCCCCACCATCCAAAGTTCCCATTTTATTATCGTTTTAAGATTCTTTTTTGTACAGGATGGTCTATTTGTAACGTATCTCTTCCACTCCTTCTGGCGATTTCTCTTGTGTTTCGTGGACGGCCCAGTCAGCTTTGTCGGTGTCTATCCTGCATTATTTATTCATTTCTTACCCCTACTGCCACATCTGCGCCCACACCAACAGACTGAGCTGTCCCTGTAACACATAAGACACCCCAGATGTGTTTTCGAGAAGCGCTACTTTCAGACCATCCTCTATACGCATGTACGGTGTTATGTGTTCAGTGTTTTGTATCTTTAATTACAAAAAGTTACAGAAAGTTTTAATGTGAGAGAAATGAGTCGTTTGTGAATATCAGTAACAATACAGGGAGTTACGTAATTTTAAAAAACTTCATGAGGTGATTCTGAGACCAATTTTGAGTGAGAGAGACAGAGACAGAGACAGACAGACAGACAGACAGAGACAGAGACCTGACAGATTCATATAAGGACACCAGTTTCTCCCTAAATTTTACCGTAATTGTAGCTCCGTATCGACTGAAATTAATCCCACGTTACTAAAGAATTTTTCTCTCAAAATTATTCACCAAATCACCTCCCGAAGTGTCTCAAAAATCTCATAGGACACCCTGTACAGTGAAGCCCCGTGATGAGTAATGATGGATGATGGAATGAATACGTAATGATACAAGATGGATAAGAATGGTACATACTGATACATAACTGAATATGTACAGCCGGCCCAGCCAGCCATCAGCGTGTAGGGCCACCATACCTGAAAAGCGACAGTTAACCAAAATCCCCTTCATCAGGTAATGGAAGACCATTATAAAGGCTTAATTACTGCTGTGGTGCTTATGAGGAGCCTACACGTGGTGGCATTGTGCACCCTGGATGGAGCAGTGGCAGCGTCCACTAGGGAGCCATACCTCCTCATTTTTTTCTGCATATTGCCGTGAAGAAGTCCGACCCTGGTGAGGTGCTGACCAGCACAAGGGGTTGCTGGTGCCCTGCACGGTGTATGTTCTGCCCTGCACATGTAGGACGGGCCCACAGAAGCAGTTGTGTACCCGTGGTGGACGGATCTGTTCGACCAGACAGATCGAAGTTCAGCAACAACAGTAGCCTAAAACTGGACACAACGCCAATATCATCGTTTTTCTCTTATGTCTCTATAATTTGTTAGCAAAGTGACCCCGAACATCGAAACTTAAGCTTTTAAAAGCCCCATGTTGTGAGAGTATGCTTGTCCACATCAAAAATACATGGTCACATATGTGAAAAAGATGAACTGTTCCTTTTTTTGTTTTATTGCGTGTTGATTAACGAAAGAAAAAAGGAAATGTGTCCTACTGTTACTCGAGATTCACTGTATTTTTACGTATTTCTATTATCTGTAGGAAGTGAATATCTAGACATATCAAAACAGACAGACAGGTTGAGGGCTTGTGATGAGGAGGGAGACAAAATGCAGATTGATCCGTATATAAAGCTGCTTAATTCTCGTGTGTTACACGGACGGCTCAGGCTGCTGGTGTGGGGCATGCAGATAATTTGAATGATCCGTGAAATTTCTAGTCAGTTGTGGATTCAATGGGTGCAAAAAAGGAGACACTAGTGCATATGAAAGAAGTTATGGAAAACAGAAAAACGATGCAGGGTAGACACTAGTAACGCTGCTTGAGCCTTTCCTGCCACACACGACAAATGGGATGCCTGATATATGAACAACTGTGTATATTCTAAGAGGATAATTCTGAACACCAATGAACTTACAAAAGAAGGTTAGAGAAGAAATTAAAGATGTATTGCTTGTATCTTTGTACAGGGTGTCGAAGTTTGGAATCATGGGAAAATAATTGGATAGATAGATAGACAGATAGATAGACAGATAGATAGATAGACAGATAGATAGATAGACAGATAGATAGATTACAGGCTCACGTTACTGATTGTGTACCTCGCCTGGATTTGTATATCAGGAGCAATGGTAGCTTTTGTATTGTCATATATGTATCTGTTAATCCATCCACCTATCCGTCTATCTGTCTATCTATCCGTCTATCTATTCATCTATCTATCTATCCATCTTTTCCTATGATTCCAGGCCTATAGTGATATTTAAGACACTGTAACAACATTTAAACTGCATTTAAATTTTTCAAACATTTCTGCTCGAGAGAGAAAAATATCCAAAGACCAAGATGTAGATGTATTGATAAAATGAATAGTTTCTTGTTGTAAATATGTGATAGTGTAAATTAAAGATATTTTTGTAATATTTTGTAAATATGATTGATAAATAAATACTGCTCTGTGAAGTCTGGCATATATATTTTTATCAAGCTGCCTTTTTGTGTTAATCATCATCATCATTATCATCAATATCATCATAATTGGCCACCCCGTTCGGGATCAAGGCGTCTGGCAATAGATAGATAGATAAATCATCATAATTATCATCATCAGCAGCAGCACATCTTCATCATCATCATCGTCATCATCATCATCAGTATCACTATCAACACCACCACCACCATCAGCACCACCACCATCGCCACCACCACCACCACTCCCACCACTACGACCACCACCACCACCATCATCATCATATCATTAAAGCTCTCATTCTTAGTGCCTCTAGAGAATTCTCAACATATTCTTCTTAGTGATTTATTCTTTCCTTTTAATCACACTGTCAGAGAGAGAGAGAGAGAGAGAGAGAGAGAGAGAGAGAGAGAGAGAGACTTCATTATCCTCTTCACAACGAATGGCAGAAACATGGACATTACTACATCTCTGCATCCTTCCCATAGCACTTCGTGACTAGCGCCATGGTCTAGTGTTAATCTGTTGCCATTACAGACCTACTCCATAAATCAATTGTACTCGTAAGTGCTCTCGGCGATGTATGGAGAGCGGGTAAAAACCCTTCATTCTCCCCCCCATCCCCAACCCCCCACTAAGAAATAAGGGGAGCCTTTTTGCCCCCGCCCCACTTCCGGCACTTGGGAGGAGGGAAGGACAGAAAGGAGAAAAGGAAGGAAGAAAGGTGGGAGCAATTATTATTCTGTATACAGTATAATACTTCAAAAAGTGCTTTCGTGTGCAAAAATATATATGAAGTGAAAATAGTTGATCAGGTATATATTTGGATTGCATATGTGAATATTATAAATTGATATATTCTGTGAGTATGTAGACCTTGTCATTGATCTTGTAATTTGTCATATATTGTTATCCCGTATAAAACAACAACAACAACTTGGATCTGCTACGTTAAATACGCCTTACGAAATATTGAATTCAATAACGTAGAATTATGAATTTTAATGGTTATGTAAAAGTAACTATGGTAGTTTGTTAGAGTATCTGAAAACAATTTATTTTTCTCCGTTTGCTTTAATTGAAAGCAACTAATAAATATTTGCAAATGTATAAATGCCAAGCAGGTCAACATGGCGTCCGAGAAATCGTCGCTTCTGAAATTTATTTTATATTTTCCGGCCACTGACGCCTTGCATTTTGAAGGTATGTATTGCCGCGATAATTTTAGGTAATATAGATCAATTGGGGCATGTGAGAATGTACATAGATAGTTTGTAAAAGTATATATGGCCGATGGCACCAGGGGAGGCTGGACCAAAGAGAGAGAAATTATGCAGGTTTCTTGGTTACGAGGAAGCTGGAGAAATACTCTGAGATGCAGAACGAGAGACTGACTAGGAGAGTGTATGTGAGTGAGATGGAGTGGGGTAGAGGGAAGGGGAGACCAAGTATGAGATGTAGGTGATGGAGTGAGAGATTGACAATAAGTAATAGTACAGTACTACATCATTTCCACAGCACTTCCTCATGACTAGCGCCATATTCTAGGTTTAATCCCTTGTTATATCTTAGCATTCAAGCTGGAGAGATGGCAGTATTATGCCAAGTTAAAATGAACAGAGTGTAGATGGGGGAAATCCTCATTGTTATCATGAATTTTGTTAATTTTCGGATTTAGGCAGTGTCCATAAAGTTATGGAATTACACTCAGCTAATGGACTTCAGAATTCATCTGCTCATTACCTAAATTAAGAAGTTCCAAGCACTTTGTTTTCAGTAGATATCCATTGCAAGTGCTTTTATATGTACTTGATAAATAAAGAGTTGGGAGAGATTTTCCTGCTACTGTCTCTGTCTTTTATTGCATCTGCACTGAAATAACCCAGCCTACCCTAGCCTAACCAGACCCAGCCCATACTAACTTTAACATAGATGTGATAATGGGTGAAATTACAAGCAGGACAACCCCACACATTCTTAACTATGAAGAACAGTACTAAAGAGTACTTTTGTGATAGATATTTATAGAAGAGAAATTGCTTAAAATTGCATAAACTAAATGTTGAGGTATTTTAACTTAGTCCAAAAAGACCACTTCACTTTATTCAATACTCACTTTGACTGAAATGCCCACCCTGATGGGAGACCCAGGAAAGGGTTTCACAACACCCATCCTAGGAGGAAACCACCGGGGGGCAGGTAGGGCAGCACCCACCCTAGGAAGAAACCACCGGGGGGCAGTTAAGGCACACAGAGGCTCAGGACAAGATGGGCTCACGTCCCTGACTGCCTTGCATCTCTCTCGCCCTCAACTGACGGCCCGCCACGAACGTAGTCCCGGCCGCCTACACTCCAGCCAAGACAGCCCTTGCCAGGTCCGGGGTGGCACTGATTCCACAGTCCCAGACAGCACCACGACACAGGCCACCATCCGTGTCGGGGAGGCAGAGCAAGCCACCGTCTGCTCCTTAGCTGTTACCCCCTGCAGGACCACTACACAGGCCACCATGCGTGACAGGGAGGCAGAGCTGGAAACCGTCCACTTCTCACTGCAGTCACCTCTAGGGGCAGCACTGCGACACAGGCCACTATGCATGTCAGGGAGGCAGAGCAGGCCACCGTCTGCTCCTCACCTGCAGTTACCTCTAGGGGCAGCACTGTGACACAGGCCACCGTCCGTGTCGGGGAGGCAGAGCAGGCCATCGTCTGCCCCTCAGCTGTACCCTCCTGTAGGACCATGACACAGGCCACCGTCTGTGTCGGGGAGGCAGAGCCGGCCACTGTCTGCTCCTCACCTACAGGCACCCTCAGGAACAGCACTGCAACACAGGTCACCATCCTTGTCCGGGAGGCAGAGCAGGCCACCGTCTGCTCCTCAGATGTTACCTGTGGCGGCATCGCAGCACAGGCCACTGTCCATACCAGGAAGGGAGGATTGGCCAGTGTCCATCCTCCGGCTGCCCCCTCCACAGGGAGCAGGACCGCGACACACGCCACTGTCCATTCTTCTCCTGCAGTCCCTGGGGTTAGAGGAACCACTGTGTTGGCCACTGTCCGCACGGGGAAGGCAGAGCAGGCCACCTTTCGCTTCTTATCCTCTACCCCTAGGACATTCCCTATGGAAGACGTCCCTGGCTTGACTCCTATGGCCGAGTGGGACACTCTCTCTCTCCCCACAGAGGTGAACTCCTGGAGGAGCTGCAGCTGGAGGAGCTCTGGCGAGGTCCTGTGAGCAGCCTGGGAATCTGCGCCCTGCAGCCGGTGCCCTGACGATGTCCCTGGCTGTTGGACTCCCAGAGGAAGGGCCGCCACAGGCTGCCCCTGACGGCTATTCCACCGAAGGAAGACCGCAGCTTCCAGACTCCCAGGGGCATCCCCAGGACCCCGGGACGTGACCTTCCCAGCCCCGTTGGCTGAAACTCTACCTTCCGGAGTAGGCACCGGCAAGAGCGCCAGCTCTCCCTACTCGGCCCAAGCCCCGAGAGCCGAACCCCACGATGAGGCCCCACCGGGAAAGGGCCTCACTCTACACTGCCCAGCAGTCTAGTCCAGACGACCCGCCCCCAGCGAGAGTCCCGTATCTCCTGCAAGAGGACAACTGCTCTGGGACTCTCCCCACACCTGGCCACCACCTGTGAACAGCCCGAGCACCCATGCGCCCAGTCCTAAGTCCTCTAGTCTAACTTGTGTTTTGTGATTGAATAGTGTATTGTACGATATTGTATCTGTCTCTTACTAAGTGATGTTAGCTAAGGTAATATACGTGTAAGGTTGATTCAGCCGAGTTTTTATGTCCTGTTCCTTTAGTTGTATGCGCTAGACCCAGGCTTGAAAAGAACCCCAGATCAGTCACTCATGATAAAGGGACAAGAATTTGATCCTTGAACACACAGCATAACATTAACCAGGTGTAAAACTAGTCACTCCTTTTTTAACTCTGAGCTGTAACAAGAGAATTACATTAGATAGTTTTTGTTTTCTAGGTTGGTGTGGAGTGTAATGCATCTTACTGATTCCCTCATTATTTTGACAGTGTTTGTCTGTCACAGTACCGGTAGCTGCCATAAGGGTAGCTGTGTTATTTAGCTTCATTGTATTAGTGCTGTGATTAAAATGGCTTGATTGAGATGGTTTGGATATGTGGAGAGGATGGAGGATGACAGCTGGGTGCAGAGGGTGAGAGGTGTGAACGCTGAGGGTGGAGTTGTGAGAGACAAATGAAAAAAGACCTGGGATGAGGTCATAGAGTGTGATGTGAGGGACAAGGGACTGAATAGAGAAGCTGTTAGAGATCAAACAGCATAGAGATGCGTCATTAGGGTAAGTGACCACGGCTGCCGCATGCAAGCTTGCTAGAGCCTTTATAAACGATACAAATACGATTATTATTAGCTATTACTATTATGGATGTGATAGAAACCGGTTGGAGAAATACACTGAGGTGGTTTGGCCATGTGGAGAGGATGCAGAACAAGAGACTAATGAGGAGAGTGTATGTGATTGAGGTGGAGATTGGGAGAGGGAGGGGTAGGCCATGGATGAGATGGAGGGATGGAGTGGAGGGGTACCATACCATACATGAGAGAGGGGGTGTGAGCTGGGAGCAGGGCAGTGAAGTGGCAGGGGACCGGGTGACATGGAGGTGATTTGTTTGTGGGCACACCTTATGGGGCTAAGGCATCTGGTAATAGATAGATGGATTATTACTATTATTATTATTATTTTTATTATTGTTATTACTATTAGTAGTAGTAGTAGCAATAGTATTTTTAGCCTTAATATTTGCTTTCCATGATGGTGTGAAGAGAGAGTAACAGGTATTTTTTGCTTTCCAGGACGTTGTAGAGTGAGCAGAGTGAAAAAAACGCCATGAGCAGAGCAAAGTACAGTTTGGCTCCCACGTTTATAGTGTACATCCATCCAACACTGCCTGCTTGCAGGTAAGGAGATCAAGATGATGATGATGATGATAACAGTAATGATGATGATGATGAAGATGAAGGGTTCTTTGCTTAAACCCCATTAATAATGAAGTGGAAGTCTCGGAATAGTGACTGTCATCAATTGAGAGCCTGTGATTATTAGGTACAGTTAGCCTTCATCCCATCACACTCAGACTAAACTGATTATTTAATTCACATACAGGAAATCCCCCATGGTCTTAATACGTTATCTTGTTATTTTCCCCAAATATATCTGGTACAATTGTTCTTGTTAATTAACCTTGGTCTGTGTGGCCAAGCAGACCCATCATCCACCAGCAAGCAACTGCCCCTGCAAGGTTGTTCTGTGCAGTGAACCAGTGTTCCCTTGTGGTAGACAGCACCTCACCACAGTGAAGATGAAAACGGCATTTGTGTCTCCACGCAGTTAAAAGGGCACCGTAGGCTGCACATCATCCTGTTATGTATGGTTACCACCCAACATTGTAAATAGTTACAGGAAACCTTTAGGCTTGTCACACTGTGTATAGCCACCTAAAGTGAAAAGAAGGGTAGCATACAGCTGAAAAGCATTGGGAAGGATGGGAGAAACAAGAAGAGGCGAGGGTACACTGAGAAAGAATGATAGTGGTGAAGGGAGAAGTAGGCAGCATTAGTGAGTGGTACTGTAAATCAGGAAAAAGTAGCAAACTGACTTTTTAGGAACCATTGGTACTCTGGTAGCCAATTTTTATGTAATATATTGTGGAGTACTCTTAGTGTATTGATATCTTCAAAATTTTATTCATAGTAACTACCTCCAGACAATTTTAATCTCACACAGGAAATTACTCTTGGTTTAAATAGGCTATTGCAGTTTGTTCTCCATATATCTAATACTGTAAATTAAGGAAAGCTAGCAGTTTAGCTTTCTGGATATCAGTGGAATTTTAGCATCATCATCATCTATACCTCTTCTTCCCACTTTAGAATGGAACTTTGATAGGCAGTACATACATATATAATATCAGTGCCATGCTTCCACTAAAGGAATCCCTCTACTGGGCTTGGCCATGATTCAGCTAATGGTTTCTGTGGACTGGAAGATAATCAAAGTGCCAACACCAGCTAATCACTTCCCAACAATTGCTGGAAACATACATACATACATACAAATTGAGGTTGGCCGTGATAAAGCTGATGTTTTCTATGGACTGGAAGCTATACTAAGTGTCAAATCAGGTAATTTTACTTCCCACCAGATGCTGGAAATTGTTGGGAAAAAATCTATCTATAGCCCGACGCCCTAATCCCACAAAGGGTGACTGCAGACAAAACGCCTCCAAGTCGCTCTGTCACCCACCATTTGCCTACCCTCCCCTCAGTTCACTCCCCCCTCCCTCATATACCTCTCAACTTCATCCCTCCACTTCATCCTTGGCCTTCCCCTCCCTCTCCCTCCCTCCACCCCACCTGCATACACCCTCTTACTCAATCTTTCATTCTCCATTCTCTCCACATGTCAAAACCACCTCAGTGTATTTCTCCTAATCTTCTCAACCACATCCACTTCCACCCCACAACGTTCCTTCACTTCTTCATTCGTCAGCCTGTCCCTCCACATCACTCCTCATGCTCCTCTCAAGTAACTCATTTCCACTGCTCTCACTCTTGACTTGTTACCCTCTAGCAAGGTCTATGCCTCGCTTCCATTCGTCAGGGTAGGGATCACGATACTGTCATGCAGTGATTTCTTGACTTCCATACTCACCTCCCTATTTCTCATCACCGCTTTCAGTGAACCAACAACCTTCCTTCCCTGCTGTACCCTTTCAAGCATTTCATCCCCAAAACTTCCATCCTTACTCATCACACTACCCAGGTACTTGACTGCGCTCACATTCTCCATATCCTCACCATCCAACCTCACTCTGCATTCTGTGACTTCATTCCTCTCAAACACCATAACTTTACTCTTGTTCACATTGACATTCAGATTCCTCTTCTTACACGCTGTCCCAAATTCATTCACCAAACCTTGAAACTCCCCTTCATCTTCACTCAACAATACTGTATCATCAGCAAACAACAACACCGGAATCTTCCACATCTCGCCCTCATTCATTACAGCCACCCCCACATCTACTGCCCTACCTTGCTCCTCCTTTACAACCCCATCCATGTACATATTAAACAGCCATGGAGACATCACACAACCCTGTTTCAGTCCCACTTTCAGATCAAAGAACTCACTTAACTCATCATCCAGTCGCACAGTAGCCCTAGCTCCTTCGTACATGCTCTTCACAGCACTCAGCAATTTTCCCTCCACTCCATATATTTTTAATACCTTCCACATACCTTACCTATCTATTGTGTCATAAGCTTTCTCCAGGTCCATGAAGGCACCATACACTTTCTTTCCCTTTTCTAGATACTTCTCCACTAAACATCTTAGAAAAAATATCTGATCTACACACCCTTTTCCCTTCCTAAATCCACCTTGTTCTTCTCCAACTAACTCCTCTGTTATATGCCTGACCCTGTCAATAAGTATTCTACCATATATCTTTCCAGTCACACTAAGAAGGCAAATACCCCTATGGTTACCACATACTTCTCTCTCCTCTTTTCCTTTATATAAAGGAACAGTTATACCTGATTTCCAGTCCTCTGGAACCCTTCCCTCTTCCCAAGCCAATCTACAAAACTTCCATATCCATTCCACAACAATCTCACCCCCATTCTTCAGCATTTCACCACACACTCCATCAATTCCTGGGGCCTTTCCCATCTTGATCTTCTTCAGTGCTTCCACTACTTCCACCCTACTGATCTCTTCCTCCCTCCTCTCACCTCTTCTTCTCCCAGCCATTCCCCAACCACTTATACTTGCTCTGCTTTCACTCTCTACACTCAACAAATCCTCAAAGTGCTCCTTCCATTTCCTCAACTTCTCTCTCTTCTCCACCAGCAATCTATTATTCCCATCTTTCACTTCCCTACTATTTCCCCTTTCACACTGTCTTACTTTCTTTACCTCCTTCCAAAACAATTTCTTACTCTCCCTCCATTTTACACTCAGATTCCTCCCAAACTTCTCATCCACTTTCTTCTTACTCTCCTTCACTAATCTCCTCACCTCTCTTCTCCACCTCACATATACCTCTCTCTTCTCTCTCATCTTCTCCCCTACCTCAGCTCGCTAGCCATTCACTATATGCCTTCTTCTTTTGTTCCACAGCTCGTTTCACCTCATCATTCCACCTTGCTGTCCCTTGCACACCCCTACATCTCCTCCTCACTCCACAAACCTCCTCACACACTGCGCCTATCTCCTCCTTGAAAATCTTACATACATCTTCCACCCCTTCCATCTGCTCTAACTCATACCTTCCCAATTTTTCTTCCACTATTCTCTTATACACTGCCATTTTCTCACTATCTTGTAACTTCTCCACTCTTCTTACAGGAGCTATTTCCTCCTGTCTTCCCCTTGGTCTTTTCACCCACTTTCTTTGCAGCCTCACCTTGGCCATCACTAAGTGATGGTCAGAGATTCCACTCCCCCACCTCTCTCCACACTCTTGCATCCAACACTTGTCTTCTCATTCATTCATCCACACACACGTAATCTATCATTGCCTTCTGTTCTACAAGTTCACCATCCATCCTCCTCAAGACTCTCCATGTATACCTGTGGATCATCTTGTGCCAAAAGTAGGTGTTGGCTATTGCCAACCCCATACCAGCACAGATGTCCACCAAGACACTACCATTCCCATCCACCTCAGCTGGCACACCCCACTGACCAACTACTCCATCCACTTGTACATTCCCAACTTTGCCATTCATGTCTCCAGTCAAAAACACTTTCTCGCTCCTCTCAAACTTGTCCATACATGCTTCTACACTTGCCCAAAACTCATCTTTCACTCACTTTCTTGGGATAAAATAAATCTGAGATATACAGTAAGATTTGTAACAGTGTGAGTCTTAGCTTGGACTCTGATAGCCAGTATTTCCTGAATATTTTATAAACTTACCTACAGTATCTTTATGTGGTGACATTTGTGACATATTTAAAACTGTATTTTTTGTAGTTTCCTCAGAGAGTAGTAGTAGCCGTAGCCCCAGGTTCATCTGAAATGTGAATCATGTGGACTGCAGGCTGGTTTTGCTCCCCTCCTGTAGTCCACCATCCTACTTTCATGGGATATGAAAGGAGCTGAGGGACATTTATATATCCAGGCAACTACCCTTTTATAGTTCACCATCTCCCTTGTGGGGGATAGGGAGGAAGTAGAGGGATATTTATATAACTGTTGTCCTGTTATAGTGTTGGCACCACATGAAGGCTCTCCTCCCCAGCACCAACAATGATGAGTAAAGATGACAAATAACAAGGACATAATTCAGTACATTCTCTCCCAGAATTTGACACCCGTATTTGTAAAGGTTTATTGATTTTAGTGTTTGCTGGTAGCTTATTTATGTCTAATGGTGCATCTTTCATCTTTTCAGGTGATAAGCAGTTTGGGAAGTGTCAAGATCAACACCACAACAAACTTAATCTGTTCTGCCTCCCTTCACTGCAAGCATCATCTCCTTATAGCATCTGCTCTCCATGGACGACCGTTTCAAGATATAATCCATTCTACATTATTATTATTATTTATTTTTCTCATGCTTATTAATGCTGCAGGCTCAGCTAGTTTGCTGTTATGGCCTGTGGGTCATTTGAATCCAAACCCTGTGGATGTCAGACTAAAATTGCTCTTCCCTTGCAGTCCACTATCCTCCTTTTGGGGGGATAGGGAGAGAGTTGAAGGAAATTTGTATAACAAGGGCAATGATGCTGCCCATGTATATCAGTGCCACCACATGAAGACATCCCCTCCCTCATACAGTCCAAGCTGTGCCCTTGTTTTTATTACTTGTAAATATGTATAGTTGTTGAGTAACCCCAGTCAGTCTAGCCAAGCAGATCCATCAATCACAGGCAAGCAGTTGCACCAATAAGTAATTTGACTTGGCCTGCAGCATTACTTTAAGTCCTCATTATAACTCACATATTTATCATTTATAGTTGCCATTAAATCTTTATTAACTTGTTGAAATATTGCCTTAGAAAAAAGTTCCATTGCTACATAAAATGATGGTTGGACAGTTAACCAAAAACTGATGTACTAAATGTATGGATTAAGTTTCTTATACTGTATTTTGGAACAGACCAGGGTTTAATTAATTAATTAATTATTTAATTAATTTTTTTTTTGCCATTAAGTCTAAATTCATTTGTAAAGGAACTGAGTCATAAAATTTACATTGCTGCCTATGAGAGTAATATGGCAGTTTACCCACACATATTTCCAGTTGCGTGTTAAAAGTTGTGATATTTTGGCCAATTTTCTCCCATTCACTCTAGCAGTACAGAGTAATGTTATTTTTTAACAACATCCCTGGCTTTTTAATCTATCTTTTCTTTTCATTAAGTCCAGAACAAGCGATAGAAGAACTGATGCGTAAACTTTGCATTGGTATCTATAGAGCTGTTTGGCCATTTTCCCCCAGATTTACAGTAAGTGTTATACGGAGAATTTGTGATGTTTCTGAATTCAGCCATAACTTATAATGAGGACTGGATGTTTGGAAAATGTGATTGACTTTTTCTGTATATATTTTAAACCCCTTAACAACTGCCCTCTTTGATCAGTGCTTTAAATTCAGTAGCATTAATTTTTTGAGTTGTTAAGGGGTCAGAATGTAAAATGTGCTCACCCATATATTTCAGTGTTGATGGGACACACAAGGTGAGATTCTCTGGCTTTTGTTTAGTTTAAGATTAAGCTGTTGATTCTGGGGAAGGCTTTTTCATTTTATACTTGCCGCCTTTACATGATTTTATTCAGCATGAGAGAGAGTATTTGCAATGGAAGGGTTAGATGGAGCATTAATAGTACAAGTAGTAATTCATGCAACCCCAGGCTCATCAGAATGTGAACCTAGTAGACTGCAGGCTGAGGTTCCCTTTTTCATGCAATCCACCAACCTTCTTTCAAGGAGGGATTTGAGGGACATTTGTATAACCAGTCTGTGCAGTTAAACAGCTATATCAGTGCCACCCCATGAAGGCATCCCTTGCTAACAATATAGCAGTAATAAAACACATCAATAAGCAGTGCCTCTCTTGTGCTGAATAAAATTGTTTCTTAGCTGCAAGAGTTAATTGAAAAGGACTTCACCTGCATTTAAGGACTTTTGGCTGCCTTCCACAGTTGATATCCATACATACATCCATACATCCATGTATACCTACATATATTACATACATACAAACTTAAAATTAATTTATACATGTGTTAGGTGTTTAATGCTGAATGGTAGTGAGACTGGGCAGTAAAGAAGGAGGATATCACAACCTCTGACATACAGAAATGACAATGATTAGGTGGATGTGCAGTGCATTCCTGAATGTGAGGCCTTGGGGGTCTAGGTGTTTGATGGAAGAGTTAAGAGGAAGGATGGGACTGGAGTGTATTGGTGTTGTGATGAGAGGTAAATTGAGATGGTTTGGGCATGTGGAGAGGATAGGGGATGACAGTTTGGTCCAGAAAGTGAAAAGTGTTATCATTTGGGGTAGGGTTGCAAAATGTAGACTGAAAAAGACCTGGTGCAAGGTCACAGAGTGTGACCTCAGGGATAAGGGACTGAATAGGGAAGCTGCCAGAGATCAAGCAGCATGGATAGCCACCTTTAGGTGACCAAGGCCAACACATGCAAGCATGTTGGTGCCTTTATAAACAAAACAAAATGATACCTGCATGCATACACACATATATACTGTACATGCATACATATATACATACATACATATTCCCCTGTATTGTCTTATGCCAAACAGGATTATTTAGAATGGGTGCTCAATCAGTCAGTCATGTTGGATCCATTGGAAGAATGTATTCAGGCCCCTCCAAGTGAAAAATCCCGCATCATATATTTGTTTTGGGTCACCAGCACTTAAATATTAATCTGTATTGTTGTTGTTGTGTTGTTGTTCCAGGCTCATTTGAACATGAACTCAGTGGACTGCAGGCTGGAGTTTACCCCTTCCTGCAGTTCATCATCCCTCTTTAAGGGGTCTGGAAGAGAACTGAGGGACATTTGTACAAGTGGGAATCAGAACTGTCAGATTTTATCCATGGCACCATGAGAAGTCCCTCCCCATCACCTGTAATATGGAGTTATTTGTACCAGTATATTTATAGGTAACACTGATAGCAGCAGAGAACAGCTGCCAAGTCCATTTTAATAGGAAATTCCCACCAGGTTTGAATATGAAGTTCCCACCAAGTCTGTTTGAATACAAAGTTCCCACCAAGTCTGTTTGAATAGGAAGTTGGTCCATTTGGCAAAAAAAGGTTGAGCACCCATGTTCTGGCAGCATTGTTAGGTATCAGTTGCTTCCAGTTTTTCTTCATTAATATAGTACTATAGAACTGTACATAAATTTTTTGATAATCTGATTTACAGTCAGTAGAATGGGATAGCCATTTACCTCTTCAGCCTAAGGATGTCATTTCTGTTTTATTCTTTTCACCATCCAATCATTGTCCAATCCATTAGGAGTGAAGGGGGCCGAGGTGAGGTAATTTGTGTATCATCCAGTCCTTTATTGTCCTTTAGGAGTTTAGGAGGCTTTGACTAGGCCATCTGTCCATCATGCAATGAAGAATGTAGGAGCCTGAAACTAGACTATTCAATCAGGACATCAGGTTTTGCCACCACCCACCTGTCATTCAGCTCCTGAGTGTCTCACCAGGAGTGAAGGGGGACCCTAAGCTAGGCCATCCATCCATCATTCAATCCTTTTCTTCCCCATCATGAGTTTAAGGGCCCTGAGCTAGGTGATCCATTCGTCATTCAACCTGCTACTGTCCCATCATGTATGTCTCCTGGGGTTATGCAGTCTATCCATCTTCTAACCCTTTATTACCTCACGTGGAGAGTGTAGGTTCCCTAGATGGGGCTGCTCACTCAGGACATCAGTATTGTTTTATTCTTGCTACCACTCATCTATTATCCAACCCTTTACAGAAGAGAAGGTGCCCAATGCTAGGCTGTGAAATGTGGGCTGTAGCAGGGGAAGTATAGGCTGTGGAGATCAGCATTTTAGGCAGGGAAGTATATGGTGTGGAGATGAGCATTGTAGGTAGGGCAGTAAGATGCAGGTTCAGAGGTGAAGAAGGAAAAAATGGGTGGGTGTGGGTGGAGAGGGGTGTTTGGCATGGAGTGGGATGATGATTATAGCTCTCTGATCTTAATTTAGCCCAGGTTTTAGTCCTTTCTTAGCTTAGTTTGGTTGGTTCATTGGCAGAATCAGATGATGTTGTGGTTCCGGCTTCTTTTTGTAACACATTTTGGTAACTAACAACATATTCTAGTGCTAATATAGTGTTTTAACTAAGTATTCAAGATGGAGTGATGACAGTTTTAGGCCAAGTTAGGTAAGCTGGTAAGGTTCAAGTCATGAGGTATGTAGAACTGCCCATCCCAAGTTGCAGTTTTCTGAGTATAGGGGCATAAGACTAGGCTGCAATGGTCCAGAACATTTTAGGGTAGGAGGAGTGAATAGGTGTATGAGAGAGGGAGGTGTAAGCTGGGGGGAGGGCAGAGAAATGACAGGGGTCAGGATGACATGGAGGCAATTTCTTTGTGGCCATCCCTTTTGGGATTAAGGTGTCTGGCTGTTGATAGATAGATTGAGACTGACAAATGCCCCTGGAATCTTTGTTATGTGATATAATAATCTCCAGTCTTCTGTACGTTTTGAACCTTATGTAATCCACAGTTCATTCTGGCCCATGAGCTCTAGTAGACCACCTGGCATCTTCCCTATGTCATTCTGCCATCTGTTTCGTTCTCATACACCCTCATCCTCCACGTCTCTGAGTCATGACCAGTCATATCGTAGGATTGTAGGTCATACTTTGAGTGGCTTTGTGGGTGTCTTAACACTTCTTCCTCAGCAAGTTGTCCAGCATATTACACTTCATTATCATCTTTTATGTTATTGATGCAAAGTACTTTGATATTAAGATGTCATGAATAGCATACAGGAGAATGTTAAGGTATATTAGGGATAATAAATAGCTAAGGAACAGGTGTTATGAAGCCTTCTCTGTCACCTGGAACATTTTGTTTTATCTTTCCATTCCTTGTACTTGTGATACTGGGCTAGGATTAGAGTACGAGCTTTATGAATATTTTGAAGTTAGGTGCTTACTTCACCCCAGAGTAAGTCTTACTCTTGGTACCACAGAATGATTTGATTCAGCTTAAAGGAAACTTCTGATAATGAGAGGATTAATGAGGGCTGTAGCTTATGTGTAGTCACTGTGTTTTCACCAGACAAAGATCCCTTAGCCCTTTTGGCCCAGTTGATGGCCAGGTGTAGTCAGAGTGGAGGGTAAATTTGACTAGTAACCAAGAAGACAGTTGTACCTCATAACTCAGTCATGCAACCACAACTCTTAAGATTGTAGGAGTGGCATACTTCTTGAACTAAATCAGTGGCTAGCAGGAATAAAATGACACAACATAGGCTGAAGGGGTAACTTTACACTTTTCAACATTTGTACTAACAGTTTCTCTTTTCTTTTCAGGTGGTTGCAGACTTCATCCTCTCCCTCAGTCCTTCCTTTCCCATCCTTCATCCTTCCCTTCTTCCTTCCCTTCACCTCTCCTCTCTCTCTTCAGCTGGGGGCCAACCTTACATCCCAGGAGTGGCTGCCCAGGAATCACCAACCTTCCCTCTATCCTTTTCCTTTCTCTCCTTCTGTGTGTATGTGTGTGTGTCTGTGGCTTGTATTCTCATTGGCTTAAGGCCTCCCTGCCACCTCTTCCCTAATGATTTATTTTGCATATTACACTTAGTTGTCAATATGTATAAATAATCTGGCAAGGCTGAGGTGGTAGGGAGTGTCCTTAACCAGTGGGAATATGAG
>JAGKTI010000099.1:23763-50779 GCA_018397915.1 Birgus latro
GGTGGTGGTGGTGGTGGTGGTGCTGGGAGTGTGAGTGTTCTGGATGTGTGTGTGTGTGGCATCTGAGCCACACACACATACATCCATACATACACTCACACTCCCAGCACCACCACCATCACCACCACCACCTTGGCTGGGGTGAGTGACTGGGTCAGACACCCTGGTGGAGGTAGCTGGAGCTGGCCAGGCTACCCCACCCCTGCACATCAGTGTGAATGAGTACCTTCTACTAATACGTTTTCTCTTATATTTCAGGGATAACTATTATATTTCTTTTTCAGGGGTAACTATTTTATTTCAGATTCTACACACACAGGACTTCAAACCAGGTAATTATTTGTTTATATTTATTATACTTGTGTGTCCCATTAAAAGGGTGAGGACATTCTTTGTACATATAAACTATTATACAATAAATACATACTGTTGTACTTAGGACTTTTACTTCCCTAGTAGTTAGGGCTATGATGATAGTAGGAGAGAGGAGACAGAGAGATGGGGGAGAAACATATAACAGAACATACAGAGGAAGAGAGAGAGAGAGAGGAGAGAGAGACATATGATGGAATATATAGGGGAAGAGAGAAAGAGGAGAGAGAAGCATTTAACAGAATTTACTGATGAAGACAGAGAGGAGAGATAGAAACATACGAATATACAAAGGAGAGAGAGAGGAGAGATAGAAGCATACAACAGATAATACAGAGGAAGAGAAAGAGAAGAGATAGAAATATACAACAGAATATACTGTAAAGGAGAAAAGAGACATATGACAATGTACAGAGGATGAGAGGGAAAGGGGACAGAAACATACAACAGAATATACAGAGGAAGAGAGAAAGAGGAGATAGAAACATACAAAATATACAGAGGAAGAGAAAGATAGAAATGTATAACAGAATATACAAGGGAAAAGAGACATATGACAGAATGTACAGAGGATGAGAGACAGAAGAGATCAGAACATATGAGAGAATACAGTGGAACAGAGAGAGAAGATATAAAAACACATGACAATATGACAATACACATAGGAGGAGAAACATATGAATCAATACACACTAGAACGGAGAAACATACATACAAAGGAAGAGAGAATCGTATTTATACAGAGGGAGAGAGAAATAAAAAGGCAAAGTGAATGAAATAAGACCTGAAAAGAATAGCAATGAAGACACCATATACTGGCATAATAAGACAGATGATGAGGCCATTTCCTGGTAGAACAATAACCTCTGGCAAGTACATACATTAAAAATTTAAAGTCTTGCCATACTTAGAATAATACCATCTTACCCAGTGGCTGGACTGTTATTAACATATTAGCTTTACACCTGACACTGCTAGAATTCAGAATGACACAGAAACTAATGATACATGATGCAAATTCTTTAATGGAACTTTTATAATATGAGTATAACAACATACACTGCACAGGAAGACAGCACTCAATGGTCATACCTTCTAAGAACTATGACACTGAAGCCATTCCAACTGAGACTTATAAATATTACAGTCAAAAGGCTGACTCCAATCCAAGTTTAAATATAATCAAAACCCTACAGTCTATCCACTCTAACTAGGCTTAAAACTGGGATCTTTCCATCTTTAATGCCAAGCTGTTACTTGAGATTAAGATTGGAATATCAAACTACTCATAATATTTTATGGTAGGGATGTAGAGCTCCAGCACTGTCTTATTCTGCCAATGAGGTCAGACATCTCTGCTAAGTTAAGGTGAACCTAGTACAGTATTATAATACATACGTGAATTATCACATAATAAGCACTAATGAACATTGTCATTCTGTAGTCTCTAATGGTAAAAATACGAGATCAAAGTGTATGATATAAAATAAACTCTTATATTCTGATTCTAAGATACACCTATGAACACACAAATTCAAGCCTTTCACTACTGACATTAAAATTCATTCCCGTTACCTCCAATAATTTTAATTAACTTATCTCTCATACTGTATTAGTAAAAAGTATTTGTGGCCTCTCAAGTCTCTCCCCCTTACTGAATTACATTGACTGAAGGTTGAATAGTCAATGAAAGCCGTATGTAAACCCTCAGCTTCAGTCACTCCAAGCAACTTATATTCATTCATCTCCTTACAGGTTAATAAATGCTGTGTGACCCCTCAAGTTCAAAAACTCTCCCATGCTAAA
Source organism: Birgus latro (assembly GCA_018397915.1). NCBI lineage: Eukaryota > Metazoa > Arthropoda > Malacostraca > Decapoda > Coenobitidae > Birgus > Birgus latro. The sequence continues at coordinate 25,942 of JAGKTI010000099.1, forward strand.
TAACAGTCTGAAACTAGCTAGAATAAAAATGATAAGTTTGTCATTGGAGTAAAATGGTTCACAATGCAGCACAAGCTATTACTGTACTATCTTTGGGTCTCTGTGCTGACACCTTGTATTTGATATTTTATGCTACTTCCAAGCATTTCTTATTCAGCTTGAGTACATGAACAGGAATAGCTAAGGCCCTATCAACTCTTATTACTTGGGTACTCTTCTTAACCTACTTACAACTCCCTATAAAGTACTTGTTCTAGCCTGACATATTGGCCCCATCAAGATGGCCAGGCATCTGAGTAGTAACCATGGAGACTTATTCCTACCTCTTACTCAAAGTTCAATGAATTTCAGGCAACAAACTTAGTATGAAGAGCTGTGGGAGAGGCTCTGCTCCCTCAAATTAAAATAAACTGGCTACAGTAACTGAGGAGACTTACTCCCATCTCAGAACTGTGGCTCACTGGACATAACACAAGCAGGACTTTGCTGTGAGGCCCATTCCACAGGTCATTACAGTACTCAGCTAGATCAATCTTTTTTATCCTCTCTGATTATACTTGGGGTTTCTGGAGGCTTGAATGGTTGGTGAACAAGGGTGTGTGGCCCATTTCATTAAGCATGCTGTTGATAAGGTTTCGGTATATTACCTCACCTCACCTTGAGTGGGAATTGGAATTTAGATGATGGGTGCACAAGAAATGGACTTCTTGGGTGGTTAGGTCTCTAGTTCTACAGAGTACTGATGGCTTGAATGGTGTGTGAATGTGTGGCCCACTTCACTGAACATGCCACTGATAGTTCTTATTTTTTATATTTAATTACCCCCTCCCTCAAACTTACCTCAGCTTTTATATGTGGGAATTAGGATCTGGATGGTGCTGAAGAAGGATGCCTTTAAGCAACTGAACTGATATAAACAGGAAGTGGAGCTTACTAGTTATAAAATGTCCTTCAACTTTCTCACTGTCCCCAAAAGGTGAATGGTGACTGCAAGATGAGGGCACTGTCAGCCTGCAGTCGACCATGTTATGTTCAGTTGAATATGGGACTACAACTAATAACACAAGGATCAGGATAATAGTACTGACAGTTCTTTGGACATTTTCATTTCATTTAAATTCCATGCACACACTTTATTGAACTTTCACTCACCATGCACACAGAGCAATAGAAAAAAAAAAAATTATATAAAGGCTAACACCTCATGAGATGTTTAGATTTTAACCCTTAACCCCTTCACCCTTGGAGCTGGAAGTCCAAACCACATGCAAGCTTTGAGGTACTCAAGATTAAGCTTTATGTATAGCGATAACTAAAAACTGATTATTTTATGTACTTTAAATACTGGAAGTTTTATGCTGGGTTGCAGTGGCAAATTTGGTGGTGCCAGAACTGCAGTAAAAATGATGGTCCATATCATATTTAGTCAACCATTATCAAATTATGCTCTGGCCCCAAAACTGACAAGCAAGTTAGTGTCATAAGGTACAATGACTGCCTCAAGAAAGCAGTCACCACTTATGAAAATCAATTAATAATTAATGAAGGGCTTTGGTTGAAGGCCAATTACATTTTTTTTAATGCAAGGAAAAAGGTACCAAAGGCTAGAAGCCCAGAAAATTATTCCCTCCAAGAACCTATTCAACTTAACCAGCTCAACATAACCTCAGTTTAAGCTTTTCTAATTTACTTTAACCCTCAAGGGGTACAAGTGGTTAAGGGTTAAAATCTTACAAGTGATTCACAAACACTTATGATCTATTTCCTCTCGTAACTGGGAAACATAGGATATATTCTGCTCTCTCCTCTTCTTGTTCGGCCTGAAGAAAAGAAATCACAGCCACAGCAGGAAATTGATCATAAATCTGCTGTGAATCAACAAACTAAGCAATAATACTGAACTTATTTATATTATTCAGTCAGTAAGTCCTCTTATAGTCAGGGATGTTTTCCAAAATGTCAAAATTTTTCCCATACAAGACAAGGATGTTCAAAAATGCAGTACAGTATTGCAACTTTTTATATCACACGAGAGATGCTTTCCAAAATATCAAAGTCAGGGATGCATTCTAAATTATAAACACTTTTCTTGTATCAGACTGGAGTGATCCATAATTTGACTGCCTTTTCAATAGACTGCAAACTGGGGGAAACTAGGAAATCAGCATTTTATAAATGACCACTCTGCCCTTAATGTTTGGACTGAACAGAAATAAACAGACTAGCCTTGGGCCCCTATGCTCCTTAAGAGGCACTAAAGGACTGCATGATTTTTTTTTAACATCATTCAGACCTCCTCCTCATCAGTCATATAACAGATGCATGTCTCACCATTGTTTTACTTCTCTGATACTGTAACTGTTTAATAAATTGCTTAAGTGTTACAGCCTTACCTTCAACTGAAGTTCCTGTGTCTCCTGTAATCCCTCAATCATGAATCAAATGTATCTCAAAGGTATTTCATTTTTATTATTATTATTAAAAGTTGTACTGGTAATAATTTCCCCACACACATCCCAGACCTATAAAGAGGACTTATAACCATATAATTAAAACAGTGTGCCAAATTAGGGACAAGGACCATTTCCTATGATAATTTCTCTGATAGGTCCTTCTCATATCACTGCTCTACATACTATGGGATGCATGCAGATCACAGTTAAAATTTACAAGTGTACAAGTGATCAAAATTAGGGATCTGATGCATTGACACACTTGGTTTTAATTATATGGCTCTGACTGAATAAACATTACATAGAATTTTCCTTTACTAAACATCTCATGAGGTGTATATGTAAAGAACCACATCCAGGTACATTCTTCCCTCCCCCCCCCCAACCCCTCACTGCGTATTTGGTTCCCATTAAATTCTGACATTTTTATTCAGAAGAAATATATGGTATAGAGTTAAAACAATTCTTGCCGTACTTTATACAGAACGCATATACAGGATGACCCACATCAAGCACTCCACTAGGAAAGCATGTGGCAATATCTTGTGTGTTGGGGGGACAGCTCAGCCTGCTGGTGTGGGCATGGCATTGGGACTAGGAAACTGATAAATGACGCAGCACAAACAGGGTAGATACTGATAACACTGAGCCGTCCCCACAACACACAACAATTTGGCCGGCAGAGTGGAAGTGTAGTGTTATACATGGGCCACCCTGTATATGCAAGAAAAAAAAAATCTCAACAATTATTTTATATCAACTGTTGGACTTTGTAATATCTTTGGATTATCTCTTGGCAATTCTATTCCAGGAGAAAATTCTTGGCTGGTCTACGGCCATGGTAACTTAATTACTACATTCTGGTGACTTCATGATTTTCTTCAACGGAAAAACTGTAAGTTGTTGGTGTTAACAATACTATCAATTCCTCAATGGTAGTGGTTCAAGTTTTTTTTTTTCCTTCTTTTCTATTTAACTCCAGATAATTATATCTGATGGGAAAAATTTAAGCTTAATTCTTCAATATGATTAAACTTTTTTTTCTCTCACTAACTCCTGATTTTATTGGACAAAAGTTTAATCTCTTGTTGTATATGGTTTAACTTTGATATTTTTTCTATTTAACTCCTGATGATTTTTATTCAAGGAGAAATGTTAAGTTACTCTTAATTTTTCTACACCAATCTTAATCTTCTGATATTACTGAAGAACAAATGCTAAATGTGAATCTTGAGGGCAGAACCAATACGCAGTGAGGGGTTAAGGGAAGAATAATGATCTGGATGTGGCTTTCCCCTTGTTAATTGTTTTATACCCCCCATACAGTGCAATTCCCAAAATCCAAAATAGTTAGGATAAAGAGGTGCCTGGATTTTTGGGGGGGCACACTGGAAGTCCCTATCTTTACCATCAGTTATAAGTATGGACACCCACTTGCTCGTCTTTAATTTATTCCAGAATCATGGTTTTGATGGCAAGGTGTGAAAATTCAACAACAAACATTTTTTTTTTCTCCCTTCTCTCTCACTCACTCAGTCTCTCTCTCTCTCTCTCTTTCACTCACTCTTTCCCTATCTCTCATCCAAGGGAATAGACTCACTGAGCAAAACATTATTGAATCACGTACTATAAATGGGTGGTGCGAGTCCAGTCTGAGCCGCCCTAGATGACTGTAGTGTGACCCTGGAAACTAGACCAGGAAATTTTCTGGTAGTAAATGTTCTTTCAAGAAATTTTTTGGCACAATAACTCTTCCTAGAACCTATCGGAAAACTGGTATTTTTTGGATATTTGAATTTCGGATTTTGGGAATTGCACTGTTGTACTGCTCTCTCTCTCTCTCTCTCTCTCTCTCACACACACACACACACACACACACACACACACACACACACACACACACACACACACACACAAATTATTTCATCATCCTAACCCTAATTCCCACACAGAAGACAAGGTAAGCTAGAACCCTGGGCCAAAGAAATGAGAACTATCATAACAAAAGAAATAATAATCACCATGAGGCAAATTTCCACCTAAGAGATGTAGTGAAGTGGGCACCAAACACACAAAATGATTACATACATAACAAGGCAAAACTTTCAACAACATTACATATATGATTATGAAGGTCTCGGCTCCTAACAGCTTTCAGCTTAGTAAATGGCCTATGTTAATTAAGTGTAGTGCATTTACTCCAGCCTGGCAAAAGATCCCTAACCTCTTTTAACCAGCATAACTATAGTGCATCTACCCTAGCCTGACAAAAATCCCTAACCCCTTTCAGATTAGTTGATGGCTAAGCATAGTCTCAGCCCAGACTATGACTACTAGGTAAATGAGGCCAAGTTCCCCACCTGGGAGTGTTGTGCAAAGCTAACTAATCTAGCTTACTCCAAGGGACAGATATTAGTTATGTACAAGAGATATGTATGTATAGTAGTCTCATCCCGGACTCTGACTAAAGTGTAAATGTGGCTGAGTTCCCCGCCTGGGAGTGCTGCACAGGGCCAAGTCCGAGCTTTTGTCCCCACACCACTCCCATGGTAGTACCTCCCAGGGATGATGGTTACCACCCATCTACTACCTAACAAACTATCATAGCATGACCTATGATATAAACCAACCATTCAAGCCCAAAGACTTCCAGTTCCACCTCACTATACAAAAACATAAACTTAACTTTATAGCATATATGAACCAGTACAGAAGATCTCTTTACTACTAGCGTACTCTAAGATGATAAAAACAGAAACAGCCTTCATTAACTCCCTCACTACTATATTCCTCATATGCCATCAACAACTGAACCCTATGTCAATTACCAAACATTTTACAATGTATCATCCTAGTACCTACCACTCATTTCCCACCTTTCAAAAGCCTTCCACATCTATAATGCAAGATATATTGACTGCTCCATGTAACTGTTGGCTGTATAATCTAGTCCTACAATACTATCCACCATCTGCTTATTACTGTCTAGGTGCACACACTGTACATACATCCCAACCTACCAACTGACACAAATCAACTCAGTACTTTCCACTCATTTTCTTTGGTCTAGGCACAAATGGGCTGTCTAACAGGGGCCAACCAGCCTATGCAGTTGCACTCTTGGCTCTTTACAAAATACATCATCACCACCACCATAAAAAAATCATCATCATCATCATCATCATCATCATCATCATCATCACCACCACCACCTGAAAGCATAATTTAACTATATACAACTGCAGACACAAATACTGATACACATCATTCTGACAAAAAAAAAAAAAAAAGACTTCTGAAACCAAGAACAATAATGTAATACTTGCAGCATTAAAAACACATTAGAACACAGTGTTAGAGTTCCAAGATTGAGACAGTTTCATAATTATTATTATTTTTTTTTTTCACAGCTACATTAACACTATCTGAAATCACCACCACCACCACCACCACCACCACCTAACCTAATCGATCAGCAACAATCAATTACTGTACACTTACTCCAAACAATACCAGCATATACTGCTGTGTTGCCGCTGAGTAACCCCAGTCTGTCCTGCCAAGCAGACCCATCAATGGCAGGTAAGTAATTGCCCCTTCAGAGCCACCCTGTGCAGAGAACCAATGTTCCCTTGCAGCAAATAATGCCTCACTGTGACAAGGCACAGCGAGCCACGGGAAACAGTGTGGAGGTTCAGTTCATGGATAGACACCACATTTGTCTCTCCAATCAGTTAACAGGAACCACAGTAGGCTCCACATCACCCATTCTTTGGTTATATGATTACCACCCAGCACTGTAAATCATTTCCTGGGCTACAGGAAACCATTTGGCTTGTCACTCAGTGTAAAGTCACCTGAAGTGGAAGAAGAGTAATAAAAAGTGACAGGGAGGATGGAAGAAATAAGAAAGAAGGAGGGCAGGCAGAGAAAAAGAATGACAGAGGTGAAGGAAACAGTAGGCAGCACCACATCAAGTGAGTGGATGATGGTTGCCACCACCTACAACAAGAAAAGGTAAAAGACTCAATTAAAACAAAAGACCACACAACACTACCAGTAATTCAGAAGCTGGATATATTACAGATAAGGAATTGGAAATGACTGATGTGGATGAGGACACGATACAGGGCAAACAAGACAAAACTGAGTAAGGCATGATTAAGATAAGCCAAGACAGTCTCGTACTTTTAACCTCTTATTGATTTTCTTGGCTAAATATAGTATAAGAATCAGGGATATTTCTTAACACCTCTTCCTTGTTAACTTATTTTGCTTCTTTCATCTTAACATCCTCTATTAAGTTACTGATACAAATTATGTTGATATTAAAAGTATGAAAATAATATAAACTGGTGCTGGAGACTGATGTCTTCATGTGATGGTACTGATATAATGGGATGGCTCCACTCCCTGGTTATACAAACAACCCTTACCTAATCTCTATCCCCCAGAGGGAAGATGGTGGACTGCAGGAAGGCAACTTAAGCCTGCAGTCCACTTGGTTCACATTTCAGACAATCGTAGGGCCACAACAACCTCTAATATACCACCACTAAATACAAATGGTATTCTATTTATTAGTTCCTCCTTACAGAACATAAATATGCATGCATTTATTGGCCTTGGTCACTTTAAGGGAGGCACAATAATATATATCCCACTGAACAGAAATGAGTGGATATAAACACTAAGCCAATCCATATACAGTACAGCACAGCATTACTCTCAATTAACTGTGATATGAGTCAGGAAATCTCATTAATGTTTCTATCTCTGTCTATATAGCAATTCACAGGTCCCTGTCTGTCTCTCCATATTCTCATTTAACTGCTAACCGAATGTCCAAATTTCTCATTATTCTGGCATCAATCTATCTATCTCTCTATTTGACAATGCCTGTCTATCTATACCTGTTTGCATACCCACCTTATATGCCTAACTATCAATCTATATTCATATGCCTTAATCCTAGAATGGCTGGCTCATTAATCTGGCATCAATCTATCTATCTGCCTATCTCTATACTTGTCTGTCAGTCTGTTTGCTTGTCTAACTAAACCTGTCTACCTGCCTACCTACCTACCTTATATGCCTATCTATCTATCTAACCATCTATCTATCAATAGTCACAAGTCTTAATCCTTGAATGGTTAGCCCATTACTCTGGCATCAATCTATCTATCTGCCTGCCTCTCTACTTGTCTGTCTGTTTGCCTGTCTATCTACTACACCTATCTGTCTGCCTACCTGCCTACCTTATATACCTATCTATCTATCTAACCATCTATCAACAGTCACAAATCTTCATCTTAGAATGGTTGGCTGTGAATAAATGCCTGTCACCCTGTCCTATGCCATGAGACTGCCTTCCCTCTAGAATCACACCACCTTCATTCATATACCCCTCTATACCATCCCTCCATCTTATCCTCAGTCCCTCCATCCCTTTCACTCACTCACTCTTCTAGTCATTTTCTCATTCTCCATCCTCCCGTCTCCTCAGTCACTCAAGCTACCAGTACTGTTACATCATCAGCATCACCATCCAGATCTTTTTACTAACTAAAGATAGACTGAGATAGAGTCTAGTGAGCAAATGACAGATAGAAGGAGAAACTAACCAAAAGCCTACCCAAATTAATGGGCCACACAATCACTCATCATTTAAGTCTCTGGAATACTAACTCCACCCCACAGGCATGAACATCTACATGTACATTTTTCATACATCCCACACAGCACCTCTTAGAAAGAGCTGTAGTGGCCGAGAGGGATGCCTTCATGTGGTGGCACCGATTAAAAAAAAAAGTTAACTATGTACATGTCCCTTATAATCCCTCCCTATCCCTGCAAAAGAGGATGGTGGACTATAGGATATGGGCAACCACAACAACAAGAAAAAAAACAAGTGCGTCATGTCTGTATACCCCCTTAGCAGAACCACAAGTCTGCAGTCGACTGGGTTCAATTACAGATAAGCCTGGGACCACAATAGCAACAAACAATAAGCTGTACATCATGGCACCATCCAATAAAGGGCTGGGAGTTGTCCCTATCACCGAGTGTACTTTGTAAACAGAATATAGGCTGGCAAAGGGTGAGAACAGGGAGATAAACTGATGTAAGAGCTCAGCCTGGGTTTGTCAAATGCTCTATATCAAATCAACATGCATGGATAATGATACTCTAATGTGCTGTGCAGTGCAGTGCCTCTAAGTGCAGTGCCTACAATCTAAGTGCATCAACAGTTCATTCACTTTAACTTGGCAAAGATTTTCATACTTTCATTGACTTAACGTTCTGGTTATTTTCATCTTTTCACAGTCCATTTCCTATACATCAATAGCAGAGTAGGACAACGCTCCAGCCTGGTGTACTTTCCACTGCACTTCTTCATGACTAGCACCATATTATAATCTCATCTTATGGGTCAGCATTCAAGATGGAGGGATGGCAATTTTACACCTAGTTAAAGTGAACAGAACTGTGTCTACAGTATCAACATTGTTTCAGAGTACTGTACGGTACCTGTTCACTTGGTGCTGGATGGGATGCCTTCATGTGGCTGCACCAATACAATCAGACATCAGTTAAATGACCCTGAGCTACCTCCCTATTCTCTGAAAGGAGGCTGGTGGACTGCAGGAGAGGGATAACCACACTGCAGTCCAACAAGGTCAGGTTTTGGTACATCTGGGGCCACAACAACAACAACAACAACAACAACCTGTCCTCACCCTTTGCCTGTACTGTCTCAATTTTTTTTCACACAAATAAAATGATTCTACATTTCCTCTCACAGAATCCTCATATTGATGTTTGCCATGATAGTTTTTTTTTTTTTTTTTCTTACTAGGAACTACACCAATTGCCAAAACAGCTAACTGTTTCCTCACACCTGCTACAAGTTGTTGGGAATAAAGAAATCTGAGATGTATAATAAACTTCGTAACACACTGAGCATTTCAGGTTGAACTTTGACCATGTACTTGTGTCTGAATGTTTCCCACGAGTGATAATTGTGTGGCTGGTTAATAGTTTGTACAAGGCTCATAACAATTTGTCTCTTACTCTATATTTTTCTCTTACTACATGTGATCTTGTGTGTCTGTTCTAACCTGGCAAATATCCCTAAGCCCTTTCAGCTCAGCTGGTTACTAAGTGTAGTCAGACTGGAGGGTCAGGTTGACTGGTAACCAGGGAGACTCATTACTGCCTCATATCTAAACCTCATCAAAATTCATGTAACCACATTTAAGCAATCAAATCAAGAGAATGGGGGAGTTCCATCTGATGAAGAGACTACAATATTAAGAACAGGAGTGCCTCTCACCACACTGGAAACTCATTATCTATCTCTATGTCACCTTGCCCTCTGACAAGGATGCCCTCCCTCCACTTTACACCACCCTCCTTTATACTACCCTTACACCCTCCACCTCATCCTTGGTCTCCCTCTCCCCCTCCACCTCTCTCCTAGTCAATCTCTCATTTCCCATTCTCTCCTCATGGACAGGGCACTCCCCCTAACACTTTTCAGCACATTCACATCAACATCACACCACTCCTTAACTTCCTCACAGCTGTCTGTCCATCCATATACTTCCATATGCATCATATTCATATCAACACAAAAACACTCCTTAACTTCCTCTTGTGTCTCTGTTTCTCCACATGAAAATACATGTTCACATATGTACATAAACTTACAAATATGCACATGAACATTCAAATCAACACCACCGTGCCTCTCTTAACTTCCTCATTTGTACGTCTCTCTCCATATAACTCCTCATTCTTCCCTAACTAAACCAAACCAAACCTAACCAAACCTCTAAAGAATTAACCAAACTTAACCTAACCTAACCCAACCTAGGATTAAAAAAAAATAACAAAGCTCAATATAACTCCACATACTTCTTTAACTAAACCTTAACTTAACCTAGCTAGATCTTTAGAGAAGTAATCTTCTTTAACTAAACCTTAACTTAACCTAGCTAGATCTTTAGAGAAGTAATCTTCTTTAACTAAACCTAACTTAGCCTAGCTAGATCTTTAGAGAAGTAATCCCACAGTACCCAAACTTGAACCTAACACACCCTAATCTGGAAATTTAAAAAAAGAAAAAAAAAACATATACAGTACAGTATATACATCACTTACCCAAACTACAGTAGACCTAACCACAAGCTCCCATCAATTCCAGATAACAGAGAGTATGCTGTATCTTGATCTGGCCTTAGAATAAACTTGTGAGATATATGATTAAAGTAGATCTGTATAAATTATGTCAAACTGAATTAAAGAAGGGTTCTTAACACTAAATATCAACGATCATATGCAGCTAATCAAAACTGGGATAGCTACATTACAGGGTATATAGGACAAATGATCCAGAGGAAATTTAAAAAAAAAAAAAAAAAATCCATCCATTTCATCCATCATCCAATTCTACGTTGACCCATGAGGAGCATAGGAGCCCAGGGCTAGGCAAGTTGGTCCCGACATTTAAGATGAGGATGACCAGCCTCACTCATCCCTGAATGACATTATGTGAGGAATAAACTCCAACCATCCCTTGGATATAAACCTTCACTGGCTCAATCTGACTGGAGCACTGTAATTACCCACTAAACAACCAGGTGCCAAAATTTGGTTACATGGTTACCACCCAGCATATTAAATGAATTCTTGGTGTACAGAAACCATTTGGCTTGTCACTCATTGTAGAGTAACCCACAGGCAGAAGAAAGAGGAAAGAATGAAAGAAAGAATGACAGAAGAGGGAGTGCAAAGTCACCCGTAGGCAGAAGGACGAGGAAAGAATGAAGGAAAGAAAGACGGAAGGAAAGGCCAGACACCCAAGAGCAGCACTACATTGAGTGAATAAGCAAATAAATAAACATGATCAAAACAAGCTAACTGAACTTAACAGTGGATTCCAAGCACCAGTTATTAATGATCATATGGCACTAATGCAAATGAATAATACATGAAAGATAAGGTAAAAAAAAATTAAAACAAGAACAAGACAAATCAAGCTAAGACACAGCCAAGAAAATCAATGAGGTACGAAACTGTGACCAAAAGACCAAAGCAAGATAAAAATATGAGGTCCGTAGAAAAGGTCATGATTCACTCTAAATATCAGCTAAAAGAGGGGAATGGCCAAGTTAAAGAAATGAATTATGTAAGAAAGAATCAGATCCAAACCAATAACAGCCACGACATTACAAGACCAAATATCGTATGACCAGTAAGAGCTAAAAACCATAATACAGACTAAAAGTAACAGTCTAGGATGGATTTAACACATCAGCTAAAAGATAGTGATGATGTCAACAAAATTAACATGAATCATACAGGAAACCATCAGATCCATACATGATACTTTTTTGATCAAGTGTACAGAAGTGATTATAAAAAGTACACCTTTATCCTTTCCCTACATTGAAAAATAACATTAACTGGTGTACAAAAAATATCTGAGATGCACTTAAAACAGATGCTAAAATGGGGGGATAACCTAGGCAAACTAAACAACTGAATCCTGTATGAAATCACTGAAATTACTAAGCATGATTTTTATTTATTTATTTATTTTTTTTTTACTACTGTGTTCAGATGTTGACTTTATTATGAAAAGTATAAATGAAAGTGAAAAATGCCTGTCAAAATTCAGCATCTGTAACTTCTCTCAAACTACCACACTTTCCACAATACTGTGTATGCATTTTATAATCTTTTAATTAGACTGTGGATCAATATTAGTCTGCAGTTGTAGTCATCAGGAGGAGTTCAACAATTTTCTGCACATTTAGAAAATGAAAGGTGTTACACAAACTATTTTTAAGTCATACCAAAACAGGGTGTCCTAGGATCTGATGCATTAAACTCAGGAGGAGATCAGATTATGACTACAAAATCATATTAACATGGGGCCAATTCACAACCGTTACAGAGCCGCAGTTACTAATGACTTTATGGGCAACAATTCATGAGATTAATAACTACAGCTCTGTAATGGTGAAGAATTGGACCCATGGTATACTGCATTTTTACTCCTGAAGGAAGTACATCAAGTCCTCTGACACCCTGTACATGACACACTACAACAATATAGGAAGGATAGATACTCTCATTCACTTGGAGAGGAATGAGAAATATACTGCCAACATTTTTCTGATGGCTTAAGCAATAGTATGAGAAGGAAAGGAACTGCCATTCACCTGGAGAGGAATGAGCAATATATTGCCAACACTTTTCTGAGGGCTTTGGTAAACGGTATCAGAAGGAAACGTGCTCTCATTCACTTGGAGAGGAATGAGAAATATATTGCCTAACACTTTTCTAATGGTCTAGGCAATGGAAGACATTACACACCATTTTTATGTGACAGCAATTTGAGGAACAACAAAGGAGTATGAAAAGGAAGGACAATCTGAGTTGCCTGGGAGGGGGAGAAAAAATATGAAAAGTTGGACACAATCCAGGCATATGACTGTTGGCAAACATCTGCTCATGGCTGTACCTTACACCAATAAATACATAACACCAGCCCAATACATAATACCAGTGGCCCTTACACACACAACCATAAATTTTTATGTAACTAGGCTTTTCCAATCATAATACTGACAGGTGATTACTGGTAAATTGTTGCTTAGGGCTGCATTCTACAAGATGCCAGCACTTAACTCCAGTAACCCTTTCATACACAGTCACAAGTTTCTGCATAGGCTTTTCTAAACACAATGCTCGCCTAACAGGATGAGGCCTGACAGACGGCTGAGAAACTTTTTACATTTACTTTTCCAGATTTGACATGATTCACATCAATATGCAACTTCAAAAGGTAATTTCTGTAACTCACACTAGGTCCATTTACTAATTTAAGAGGTATTATAATATTTTTTGGTCATTTCTGTGACCCATGTATATATGCCAAGTTAAGAAGTATACTGTACCACTAAACATTAATACTGTAATTTCTTTAACTTAAACCAAGCCCATTTGCTAATTTATGAGATAAATCACTGCACATTAATATCTGTAACAAATGCCCATTTCCTAATTTAAGAGGGATATCACTGCATTTTCTGTTCACCTCTATGCCTCAAATCACAGCAAGCCTAATGTGGAGGTGACTCATTTGTGGCCACTTCTTATGGGATTAAGGCATCCAAAAATACTCGAAGATAGGCAGCAAGGTAAAATGTTGAGGTGAAATATGCTAAGTAAACCATAAAGTGGGGCTAAAAAGCCTCATATGCAACCTAAATACAGCCACTAATCCTAACCTGCTGCTGTTATAATTTTTTCACCTCAACTTGGCCCAGATTAGTATCCTTTTGCAGTTTGATTTCACATAGCTCAATGACTGAAAAAGACAATGCTACAGCTCCGCACAATATCCACGTCACTTCTTCATGACCAGCACCAAATTCTAACACTAATCTTTTATTACAACTCAGCACTCAAGATGGATAGATGGCAAATTTAAGCAAGTTGAAGTGAAAATGAGTCTCAACAGAAATTAACAAAAAAGTCTTAATGGAGTATGAGAGTTCTATACCAAAAGGATTCTATTTATCTATCTATCTATCTGAATACTTTACACACTGAGTAAAATAAACAGTATAGGAAAATACACAAGGATTGTGGAAGGTATTAAGAATGTATGGAGTGGATGGGAAGTTCTTGAAGGCAGTGAAGAGTATGTATGAGGGTGCTAAGGCTGCAGTGCGTGTGGATGGCAAACTGAGTGAATCTTTCCATTTGAAGGTTGGATTGAAACAAGGATGTGTCATGTCTCCATGGTTGTTCAATCTGTACATGGATGGGGTTATAAAAGAGATACAAGGTCGAGCAATGGATGTTGGAGCGGCCCTAGTGAGAGAGGGCAGTGTTTGGAAACTCCCTGTACTGTTGTTTGCAGATGATACTGTGTTGTTGAGCGAAGACGAAGCGGAGCTACAAGGCTTGGTAGATGAGTTTGGGAAAGTGTGTAAGAAACGGAATCTAAAGTTGAATGTAGGGAAGAGTAAAGTGATGGTCTTCGAGAGAAGTGAAGCCAGTGAATGTACAGTGAGATTGGATGGGAAGGATATGGAGAATGTGAGTGAATTTAAGTACTTGGGCAGTGTGATGAGTAAGGATGGAAGTCTGGAGGGTGAAGTGCTCGAAAGGGTGCAGCAGGGAAGGAAGGTTGCTGGTTCACTGAAAGCAGTGATAAGAAACAGGAAGGTGAGCATGGAAGTGAAAAAGTTGTTACATGACAGTATTGTGATACCAACTCTAACATATGGAAGTGAAGCTTGGACCCTGTTGGAAGGACAGAAGTCAAGAATGAGAGCAGTGGAAATGAGTAATTTGAGAGGAGCATGTGGAGTCACATAGAGAGACAGACTAACAAATGAGGAAGTGAAGGAGCGTTGTGGTGTGGTTGTGGACGTGATGGGAAGCATTAGGAGAAACACATTACGGTAGTTTGGGCATGTGGAGAGGATGGAGAGTGAAAGACTGATGAGGAAAATGTATGAGAGTGAGGTGGAGGGGGCGAGAGGGAGGGGGAGGCTGAGGATGAGATGGAGGGATGGAGTGGAGAGGTATATGAGAGAGAAGGGTGTGAGTTGGGAGCGTGGTAGTGAAATGGCGGGGGACAGAGTGACATGGAGGCGATTTGTTTGAGGCCACCCCTTGCGGGATTGAGGCGTCTGGCAATAGATAGATAGATAGATAATAAACGTGTGCACACAATAATAAGACAGTACATACCTTGTATACACACTCTAATTAACTTCTATAACACTAGGATAATAAAACTGTTCACAATGCATTAATAAAAACAAACCTACTAGATAACAAAAAATAAAAACAGTAGTAGTAGTAGTTGTAGCAGCAGCAGCAGTAATAGTAGTAAATACTGTTGCTTAACCTTGATCCGCCTGACCAAGCAGACCTGTCCACTAAAGATAAGTAACCTCCTCTTTGCGGATTTCCCACAGGTTCCATACACTGTTGATGTATCTGTGTCACTGAGCGGCATGTGCTGTGCTGTGCTTGATTATGTGTGTTATGCTGTGTGAGCCTACTCTGCAAGTGGGGCATGTGCTGTCTTTGATTACACCCAATCCAAATACAGTAGAAGCTGACAACTTAGGAGGGCTGGGTGATGTTTTGATCTAAGCCACACAAAAAATGTACTCAATTAGCTCCATTTAAGGATACCTTTGATGGATGGACATCAGGAGGAGGGGACTTATAGTGTTGTGTTCTGATCCAGCATTGTATTGCCCTGTGCATGAAGTGGATACGTAGGTTTTCCTTCAGCATCAGAACATGAATATTTGGAGGTGTGATATTGTTGAAGAGGGTTAGGTAATGAGTGCAGGGTTGACTGTAAGTACGTGGCTGTACTGTGTGGTTCTGTCATATAACAACAAAAGCATAGTGTGTTACCACAGCTTGCCATGCTGGTAGTACTATTAGTAATAGTTTCATGAGTTGCAGTAAATTATTCTGCTCATCACTCAATGTAGTCATCTGAAGGCAGCAGTACATCCAGTGAGTGGATGGTAGGTGCCCCCACCTTCCACAATATTATTTTATGTACACTTGATATAGAAAATAATTTTGTCTGTGGACTCATGGCCACTGCAAAAAAATCAATCCCTTGCCATCCAAAACCTACAAGAGTATGTAGCTCAGACAACCATAGAGTCAACAGACAGAACTCTGGTGGTCCAATGAATTCAGTTGCTCAACCAAGTGTGACCCACAAGGATCCATTCCCATGGGATGGCTGGGGCTCCCCACCCACACATGCCATTCAAGGATGAGCAATTGGTCACTGGACTGAAATAAGTGAACTGAGTAGGTCAGAAAGGGTCCCAACACTAATGAGTAAATTAAGAACCGAATGACGGTTGGGTGGCTGTGAAATGTGCGGCATCTCGGGTGCTACCATGAGATAGGTGGTGATGGCCAATCACGCAGCACGACACATGCTAGCCTTATTGTTGTAAACCCTGTCCATCCTAGTGTTCCCATCAGGCACCAGCCAGCACCCACATGGTTAAGAACCACATGACTGTAGCACCAAAGGGCTGAGTGCATGTACAAGGGCAGGGTCATCCACTAAGTGCCATGACCCCATCTTTCATCGTGTGTGTCACGGCTCGTTCCACCACGGCCAGTCCTGACCCCTTCTCAAGCAACTCCAAGACCAACAGCATAAGACACAACCTGACTGTGGTGCAACTGACATCCAGGGACACACTATGACAGGCTGTGTGTTCTGTTAAGTGTGTGGGACCCAGCCATCCACCCAACACACAATCATTCAATAACCTCCCAGCAACACACAGACTGGGGCAAGCCTAAACAGTCCACTGAAGGTCACAGTGACCGGCTGTTATTCCCTGGGCAGCAACTTGTAAGTAGGAGTCCCCAGTTCCCTCTTGCGTTTGGACCCTTGTGGGTCCCATTTGGCCAGAGTGCCTGAATTCAATGAACAAGCAGTGGCCTGTCTGTTGACAAGGTTGCCTGAACTTTGCACTGGTGTAGGCTAGAGTGAATTCCACAACTTGCGAATTTTTAGAAGACAAGGCCGAGATTTTTTTTGCACATAAAGACATGAAATTCACAGACAAAACAATTTCATATACCAAATGTACTTTATGCTATGTGCTTCAGTGGTACGTGGATGCTACCACTATCCACTCACACAATGTACTACTGCTCTTCAGAAGAATACACTGAGTGACAAGTCAGATGGATTACTGCAACCCAGATACCAATTATCATTTTTATGATGGCAGTATGTAGAGTTAAAAGGACTTTGGGCCATGCTTGTTAATTTGCTTTGCCCTGTGTTTTGTAACTTCAAACGTATCTTTATCTATGCTTATCCCCCTTAGCATAGGTCTGTCTGAAAAGGAATTTTTTATGTAGAGTACTATAGTGCTGAATAGGGACTCCTTCATGTGGTAGCATTAAGACAAGATGGCTCAACTGCTTGGTTATATGACTGTCCCTCATTTCCCTCCATATCCTCCAAAAGAAGGGCAGTGTACTGGGAAAAGGTCAGTTTTGCCCTCCAGTCACTAGATTCACATTCATTTAAGCCTATGGTTGCTGCTACTACTACTACTACTACTACTACTACTACTACTACTACCATTCCGACAAATGTAATTACTGGATACAGACAGCTTACATAACTGTAATGAAAATTGAAATCCCATCTTACCTCCTCTAAGGTGTAGGGGCCCCCAGCTAGGCTGCTGTGGTCCACTTTATTTAACAATAAATAATGTGCAATGATGTGCCACTTCTCTTGATACAATTACATGACTGGAAAAAACCCTCAGTCACCTCTTAAAGATCAAACTTATGCCAAGTTGTCCACAAACCCGAGGTTTGGCTGCCATTCCACTACATATAAAGAGTAGATGACCAGTCTACTTCCACTGACATTAACTGAAAAACCTCCAGTCACCTCTTGGGGTTCAAACTTATGCAAGACCGTCACTTCCACCACTAGATTAACTGATAAACAAATATATAACAAAGCAATGGAACTTTCACAAATTTGTAGATCTGACTCTTTATCCTGATGACATTTTATATTCCTGATGACATTTTATATTCCATTAGAGGTGGCAATGTTTGGCCAGGTCAACCTGAAGAAAAAAGTACAACAATGGAATTTTCATAAGCCATCTTTCATACACTTACTCTGACCCGTTCAATCTGATGACATTTCTTTTATATTCATCCCACCTTCAAGCAATTTTATTCAAGCCACGAAAGACATCTCACGCTGAAGGGGTTAACGAAGGCTGTATTTAACCTCTCCAGTTTGAAAAGTCTCTTCCATCATGAATAACACTGTCTGGAAGTAGCACAAATAAAATGAAAAAAATAATATATATCAGTGAAGTAGTAAGAAGCACATGAGGGTTAAAAAAAAAAAATGGATCTATAACAAGGGACCTAATGTACTATACAAATTACCTCATCATCCTAACAAACAACAACAACGTCTAGTCCCATTAAACCCTAAACAGGTGCACAGAGGCCCAGGGCTAGGCTATTACATGAGCAATAAACCCCAAACAACCCTAGATGGAACCTATAAAGGCTCCACCCAGTTAGAACACCTTAACCCATTAAACCACTAAGGCATCACTTTGTAATATGGTTACCACCCAACATAATCGGAACAATTCACTTCCTGTATATAGAAGCTTCTGTATGTGGTAGCATTAAGGTACACTGTTTTTACTCTAACTTGGCCCAGAGTTTCATTTCTTTAAGCAATTTCATATACTTCAAAGGTTATGATAATGCTACAGCTCTACATCTATTCCACAGCACTTCTTTGTGACTAGCACCATATTCTGTATATACAGTTCCACATCACTTCTTTGTGACTAGCACCATATTCTGTATATAAAGTAGTTAATCTTTTGCTATAACTCAAAATTCAATAAAGAGAGGTGGCAATTTAGGCCAAGTTAAAGTAAAAATAGAGTATAGTACTCACTAGTAGCACTGCATGAGACTGGAGCCTGGAGAGAAACTGTGCCCTGTTAAGGCCATGTCCACACCAAATGTTTGATGGTGCAGGCAGGTGCAGGGAGGAGTTATGGCCACTGCAACCCACAAAAGTGACCCCACTGGACGTAGGCAGATGTGGGTGGGAGTCTGGGCCACTATCATCCAAGAAAGCTGCCTCACTGGATGCATGCAGGAGCTGTGGCCACTGTAGCCCATAGAAGTGGCCTCACTGGATGTAGGCAGGAGTTGTGGCCACTGTAGCATACAGATGTGGCCTCACTGGATGCAGGTGAGAACTCTGGCCACTGTAACCCACAGAAGTGGTCTCAATAGATGCAGCAGGAGTTTTGCCCACTGTAGCCCAGAGAAGCAGCCTCTGGATGTGAGTGGGAATTTTAGCCACTGCATCCCACAGAAGTGGCCTCAGTGGATGCTGGCAGGAGTTGTGGCCACTGCAGCCCACAGAACTCACCTCACCGGATGCTGGCAGGAGTTGTGGCCACTGCAGCCAGCAGTGGCCTCAGTGGATGCAGGTGGGAATTGGCCATTGCAGCCTACAGAAGTGGCCTGACTGGAAGTGGGCAGGAGCTGTGGCCACTGCAGACCACAGAAGTGGCCTCACTGGATGCAGGCATGAGTTATGGCCACTGTAGCCCACAGAAGTGGCCTCACTTGATGCAGTTGGGAATTGGCCATTGCTGCCCACAGAAGTGACCTCAGTTGATGCAGGCAGGAGTTTTGGCCACTGTAGCCCAAGGAGATGGCCTCACTGGATGCAGGTGAGAACTCTGGCCACTGTAACCCACAGAAGTGGTCTCAATAGATGCAGACAAGAGTTTTGGCCACTGTAACTCAGAGAAATAGCCTCTGGATGTGAGTGGGAACTTTAGTCACTGTATCCCACAGAAGTGGCCTCACTGGATGCAGGCAGGATTTTCAGCCACTGTAACCAATAGAAGTGGCTGCAGTGGATGTGGGTGGGTGAGGGTACTGGTCACTATAACCTATAGAAGGCATCTTACTGGATTCAGGCAGCAGGTTTGCATCAGTGTAGCTCATCTCAGCAACCTGTGAAAGAAAATCATTGTCAGCATCATCAGAAGACCTACCTGTTGAAGAAAGGTAAAGGATTTTATAAAATGGCACGTAAGAATATTCACCACTAAATCACTAAATGTAGTGTTGCCCTCAGGTGACTCTACACTGTGTGACAGACCAGACTGTCACCAGCAACTCAGGAAGCCATTTATTATGTAGCGTCATAATATAACCAGATGACACCTGGCCGTCTATTGGGTTAAGGGACTCCAAAAAGATGAGGTCCTAAGGATTTACATTTGAGGGATGGCTGGGATTTACTGCTCACATAATGGCACTCAGGCATAAGTGAGGCTGATCACCTTTGCCTTCAATGTCATGACTGAATAGCCCAGTCCCAAGCCCCTACACTCCTGATGGGATAGAAAGGGTTGGACAAAGGATGGTTGGATAAACAATGCAATTTATCCTGTTCATCAACATTCATCCATCATCGTATCCTTTATTACCTCTACTATCAGCAGCAGGGTGCTGAAAATGGATGCCTTCATGTGGTGGCACCAGTATAACTGTGTGGATTACTTGCCTGGTTCTAAATGTGTCCCAAAACTCCTTCTCGATCCCTTTAAATGAGAATGGTGTACAGCAGGAGGAGGGCAACTTCTGCCTCTAGTCCACTGGGTTCCTAAGCATATAAGCCTGAGGATGAAACTATTACTAAACTGCTTTTTCTTTTACCAGGGCTAAAACTGCCATCTCCCCATTTTGAATGCTGATGTGTAACATCAGATCGTTCGTATAATTTTGTATCGTTTATAAAGGCTCCAACATGCTTGCATGCACTGGCCTTGGTCACCTAATGCCAGCTCTCCATGCTGCTTGACCTCTGGTACCCTCCCTATTCAGTCTCTTATCCCTGACCTCATCCCATGTCTTTTTTGGTCTGCTTCTCACAACCCTACCCCAAACGTTCACACTTCTCACCTTTCACACTTAATGCCATTCTCCATCATATCAACATGCCCAAAACATCTCACTCTACCCCTGAACAGACTGTGTTTAAAAGGCAGGAAGTCAAAGGCAGAGGGAAATGCAGACTGCAGGAGAGTAAACTAAAAAAAGAATGTCACTCAGCCCCAGACAGATAAAATGAACAACTAACCTTATAGTGCAAATACAGTTATTCTTTTAGCCATAACTGTGTCCATGCTTGTGTGTGTATCTCCTGGGGTGTTGGCACAAAGTTGTCTACAGGCATCATCACCTTCGTACAGGAATTGTCTGGTTAGAAATAAGACATCCACTTCTACTTAGTTCAGGTTGTCTGTTCTCCTGCAGGCTGAAATACCAAAAAAACATGGCATCAGGAATTCTTTTGCTCTTACCTACTACACAGTATGGTATCTATATTGTTTAAAAAGGCTCCATCATGCCTGCATGCATTGACCCTGGTCACTTAATGGCAGCTGTCCATGCTGCTTAATCTTTTGCAGCCTCCCTCATCAGTCCTTTATCCCTGAGGTCACACTCTATGACCTTATCCCCAATCAAATTGGTCTGCCTCTCGCAACCCTACCCCCAATTTTCAAATTTCTTACCTCATGTCATTCCCAAACCATCTCAATCTTCCTCTCCTCATCACAACACCAATATTCAAGCCCCATCCTTCCTCTCAACTTCTCTGTCATAATCCTAGTCCCCCAGACCTTGTATTCAAGGATGCACTGCACATCCATCACCAATTTAATCGCCATCATCATCTCTAATACTCTGCTCATTCCTAAGAACCCCCCACATACCTCTTTCACTCTCTCAAACAGTTCTCTTCCTTTTCCTTCTCATTTACCATCAAGTTAATCATTATCATCACCACCAACACCTCGTTCTCCCCTGAGAAACCCCATACAGAGGATGGCTAAAACAGATTTGCCTCTAGGCCACCTCATCTTCACATACCTCTCTCAGTATTTCTTCTTCTACCTTCTCTTTCACCAATATACTGTTCCACACTCTTTTTTCCATCCCTCATCTGAAGCGTCAAATGGGAGATGCAAGCCTTGAGATTGGAACAATACCATTTACAGTACGGGCACTTCTTTAAATTTTCTCATCGATAATACAAAGTGGATAGTCTTTGCGTTGCCTGTGTGTGTCTGGCCATATATGACTCCCTCAGGTTTCAATGTGTCATACATCAAAGACACAGAATGACAAGCTAACAATGTTGGCGTAAATTATACAGGCATACCCGTTTAACGATGCAATTGGTTAAGTAAAAACCCATCACTAGGTGGGGTATTGTATCTCAGGGTAGATTTAACAAGTACAGTATTGGGATACATTTCTGAGCCTTGGATATCCCCCCAAACCAAGTCCTAAGCCCACCCAAATGAGTCCAGAAACAAGTTTCTGGCTAACCTAAACCCCCGAACAACTTTGAAACAAGCTAAACTTAACCTAAACACAGTTTATGACTCACCTAAACCCAAAGATAAAATCTGAAAATCAACAAAAATGTCTGGAAAAAATCAGACCTAGTATACTATACACCAGTCTGGCAATGTTCACCCCACCTATGACTAAAATACATTAATCTAAAAACAGTTTATAAATCAACCTAAACACAAAATTTGTCTAAAATATATTCTATCTATCTATTGCCAGATGCCTTAATCCCGTACGGGGTGGCAACAAACAAATTGCCTCCATGTCGCTCTGTCCCACGCCATTTCATTGCCCTGCTCCCAGCTCACCCCCCCCTCTCTAATATACCTCTCTACTCCATCCCTCCATCTCATCCTTGGCCTCCCCCTCCCTCTTCCCCCCTCCACCTCACTCACATACTGTACACTCTCCTCGTCAGTCTCTCACTCTCCATCCTCTCCACATGCCCAAACCACCTTAATGTGTTTCTCCTAATGTTTCCAATCACATCCACATCCACAGCACAAGAATCCTTCACTTCCTCATTTGTCAGTCTGTCTCTCCATGTGACTCCACATGCTCCTCTCCAACAGGGTCCAAGCTTCACTTCCATATGTTAAAATTGGTATCACAATACTGTCATGTAGCAGCTTTTTCACTTCCATGCTCATTTCCCTGTTTCTTATCACTGCTTTCAAGGAACCAGCAACCATTCTTCCCTGCTGCACCCTTTCAAGCACTTCACCCTCCAAATTTCCATCCTTACTCATCACACTACCCAAGTACTTAAAAAGCACTCACTCACTCCATATCCTCCCCATCCAATCTCAATGTACATTCACTGGCTTCACTTCTCTCGAAGACCATCACTTTACTCTTCCCTACATTCACCTTTAGATTCCGTTTCTTACACACACTCCCGAACTCACCTACTAAGCCTTGCAGCTCCCCATCGTCTTCACTTAACAATACAATCATCTGCAAACAACAGTACAGGGAGTTTCCAAACACTGCCCTCTCTCACTAGGGCCACTCCAACATCCACTGCCCGACCTTGTATCTCTTTTATAACCCCATCCATATACAGATTGAACAACCATGGAGACATGACACATTCTTGTTTCAATCCAACCTTCAAATGGAAAAATTCACTCAGTTCACCATCCACATCCACATGCAGTGCAGTCTTAGCACCCTCATACATACTCTTCATGGCCTTCAACAACTTCCCATCAACTCCATATATTCTTAATACTTTCCACAATCATAATTGGTAAAAAAAGCATCATTATACCAGGATTTGGTCATCATTCAGTGGGGCTGGGTGGTATTTCTACCCCCATCGCTAAGCCAGGGTATCACAACTAGGGGTATCGTATCTCGGGGTCTGCCTATAATTGAATGCAAACCACACTCACTTATGTGCAAGATTATTTCCCAGACATTAGGGACCCTCTACAAGTCGTACTGCTGATTCGAATGAGCTTACACTTCATGTGGGGATGCTGGGTATGTCAAAGCAGGTCCATGTCAAGTTTGGCATCAGTGCATGTCTTGAGAGAAAGCACTTACCAGCCCTATCACTCATGTTTCTTTCTCAACTATAATAGCAGACTCTGTAAAATATATTCAAATCAACCAATATTTATTACTGCAGTTGTATTAGCCTAACCTTGCATATTCATAACCTACCCTTACAGTACCAAAATAAATCCAAACCTAACCAAACCAATGGTAGCAATAAAAAATGCTGAAAAGGAAAATCACATTATTTTTGGTACAGCTGCACAGCTTTCAAGAAGTGTCAATCATTATGCCCAGGTGTCGGGGAAACAAAACAAGGATAAAAACGAGGGTAATGCCACTTGTTACCCTAATGTAGACTATTATGATCACCATGGAAAACACAGCCACATTATGAAAACTGCTATTCCCCATGAAAATCAGTATCAGAAGCCTTAATTACATCACAATAGATACAAAACAGGTTTCACACATAAAACCACTGTGGACAAATTCTAAAAATTTATCGGTCCGTCAGAGGGTGTATTGGGCCCTTTAAAGGGATTCCCAGACATTACTGTAAACAAATTTAAAGGTCCACAATACCCATTATTAACAAACATCCTCTCATTTTTTCCTCCCTTAATTCAACTCCGAAGCTTGCCCACTCACGGGATCATATTCAGTCTTCAAAATTAATATGGATGGCAAGTCTATGAGAAGATTTTAACATCACCCTTGCCTACCTGGTTTAAAGGGACATCTTGGTCACCTGCGAAGGTACATCATATATCCTTCGTGTGACTAATAGATACACCCTTACGTAATTAACTCCACTGCTCAATCACGGC